>MU781039.1:74756-107917 GCA_026770625.1 Nicotiana glauca
TTGTCAAAATATTGGCACCAGTCATGTTCTTCCATGATGCTTTGTATATTCCAGAAGAATTCTCCTTCAGGTTCTGGGTATGTATCCGTTTTATCTTTAGGTTGAATCATTTGGCAAGAAAAGATGGTTTTATTGGGTTTTTTGAGATGGGAATGGTCAAAGCTTATGGAAATGGTTTTGTCACTTCTTTTGGTAAAAGTCAAACCACCCGATAGGAGAACGACATCACCAACCGTATAAAGCCTCAAATGGGGCCATCTCAATGTTGGACTAATAACTATTGTTGTAAGCAAACTCGGCCAAATGTAAATCAGAGCCAACCTCACTGAAGTGTAAGTACTCTCAATCGGAATGAAGTATGCCGACTTGGTGAACCTATCAATAATAACCCACACTGCATCAAACTTCCGCAAGGTCCGGGGCAACCTAACTACGAAGTCCATAGTAATGCGCTCCCACTTTGACTTAGGGATAGGCATCGGCTGAAGTAGGCCACCTGGCCTCTGGTGTTCATACTTAACCGGCTGGTAATTCAAACACCTAGCCACATACTTAACTATGTCTTTCTTCATCCGTCGCCACCAATAATGCTGTCTCAGGTCACGATACATCTTCGTAGCACATGGGTGAATGAATACCACGACCTATGTGCCTCCACTAGAATCCTCTCCCTCAAGCCATAAACATTAGGAAAACATAGGCAACCCTGGAGTCGCAGGACACCATCCTCGCCAATAGAAAGCTCCTTGGCACTACCTTGTAGCACCGTCTCCCTAAGAACTACCAAATGTTGTCATCGAACTGACGGGTATTGATCTACCCAATAATGAAGATTGAGTAACAACACACGCAAGGACTCAGCTGGGCACTAAAATATCCAACCTCGCAAGTCTGTTAGCCAAAGACTGAATGTCCAAGGCTAGTGGCCTCACTACTGAAAAATTAGTCTACTGTAGCGGTTGGAAAACTGTTCCCACAGGCTATAAAATTGTTACCATAGGTATATTGGAGCGGTTTAGAACCCGCTACATCAGCCCCCTATGCCCATAGGTCTATTGGAATAGTTCTTGCAGTGATTTGCATCGTCGTGACTATAGATACGTCTATCGCAATGGTTTTCCCCTTCTCTGTAGGAACGTTTATTTTTTCAATTGGAACGGTTTAAAACTGTCACTATATTTTTTCACTGCCTTCATCATCCATTTAAAACTGTCACTATATTTCTTCAGTGCCTTCATCATCCATTTCTATTTCTTCACTACCTTCATCATCCATTTTTTGATCTACTCTACCTACAAAAGAGGATAAATAAAGTCATTACCCTTTAAAAGAATCTGGTCTAAGAATACTCATAGCACAAATTGCCATGAAAAAAAGAAAAGAACATGAAAAGCTAACATAAAAATTTCAGAATGCTTGGAGAAAGCATAAGAATCAACCTCCTATATGATTTGTTATCACATGACCAACCCATAAGAGAAACCAAATGTTAAAACCACACGTGAATAGCATCTGAGAGTTCCAAAGTCTTTCTGATTAAAACCAACCTACTGCCAACAGTGAAGCCTCACCAAGTAATAGGATTGTTCCCAAAATCACTTTCAGATATGAATTTGGATTTAGCTTGGTGTTTTTGCTATTGTCTTTCTTTATCTTTACAAATTGAGGAAGAAAAAAGTAACTGAAGCAAATATAGAAAGCTCAATACAAAAAGACCAAAAATACAACAAAAATCCAGAACCAACAATTGTAGTTGTAAAACAAAAAGAAACTACAACAAGAAGTTCAAGTCTTCCAAGATGGCCACGTTTGACCATAACAAATAGTGAAGAAACATCAACAACTGGTTCAGATACTGATAAAAACAAGAACAGTGAAATTGAAGATCAAGTTGAGTATGAAATGGATTAGAAGAAAAAGAAAGAAAAGTCTTTGGCAATGGTAGTTAGTGAAACTGAACTAGAGCTAGAGACTTTGTTAAAAGCTTTAGCTTATATTTTGGGTAATCAAGTGAAGTCTTTTTTATTAAATCCAATGTTTGTGAAGAGAACAAATAATATCAGTTGTTAACATTCTCATAAAGTCTATTGAAACTACGTCACTAAAAGAGAAGCTTCTGGATATACTGGCCCTAAGAGAAAAAGATACCATATACAGAACCTTCTATGTAGCAGATGGCTGCAGCAACGAGAACAAGAGGGTTGAACAATACAAATAAGCAGCAACTTCAATACAATTTCCCAGTCAGAGGGAAATAACCTTCCTTAGTTATATAAATATACTTCTAGTTTATCATTACTTAGACTAGCCATGAGTCCAAAATTACTAGTCCTAGTATCACAATTGACCATAAAGGCAGCTTTAAACCACATTGATATATCGTAATGAAAACATAAATAATCATGTTGGTTGGAATCCCAGGCAAGCCACACATTTTAACAACCATGTTAGCTGGAATTTCTCCTCCTTTACCAAAGGAAACCACTGAAATATCTAAGACTCACATACAGAGGTGGGTAAGAAGGAAACCTTAGAAAATCCTTTAGGAATACTCCATAGACCGCAAAGACGTAGCCAAAAGAAGCACGAGATAACTAAGATGGGAAACAATTTCTAACAAATGATCTAGAATCTAAAGAAGACGGTATATAGCATAAAAATCAACCAACACAGAAAAGGAAGTTGTTATAAAAGAAGTTGGATACCAATAATACCGAAATAGGCACATCTATAGGAAGAAAAAAGTATATTACCATATCCACTCTGCCTTGAACCAAATAAAAATCCCAAGCAAGGAAGGAGGAGAAGAAGAAATAGAAGAAGATGTATAATATTTGGTACGCACTGACCTTGATTGTTACTACCGGCAGATGGTCGACTGTTTAATTGAACAGTAGCTTGTTGTGCAGAGGAAGCATATACAGGTGAACATGCACTGAACCTTAACATGTTAGGATCAAGTCGCAAATCTGGGTTCAGACGCTGAAGTCGTGCAATGACGTTCATTGTAATACTTTGTTCCATAGCATCCTTTTGTTCGTTCAACTTTTCATGCATTCTTTGTTGCATCCTCTATTCCATTTCCTCTATTTTATGCTGCATCCTCTCATCAGAATCTAAAGAAGATCCAAGATTCCCTTTTTGCCCTTTTAATAAAGTTTTGGTAACCCATCATTCATACAATCTCACGCGACCTGAATGTTCAGGTCCCATGACTTATGCAAAAGCGTCAACTGAATGACTGCCATCTTTACTTTCCTGAGTTGATTGTATTCTCTCCATTTCAGCCTACAAACGAAATACGGGAGAAAAAAGTTTTAAGTAACTAAAATTGAATCAATAATTAAGAAAAAATAAATAATAACAACAAACTTTAAATTAGAAATTTCGTACAATTTTACTAATCGTATTGTCATATGAGCTTTTGTATACTCGGCCAAGTTTTCTTTTTCTTGTAGTCACAAAGATGTTCTTACTTGATAGAGTATCTGAAGTATCATAGATTTCCTTTTTTTTTCTTAGTTATATGAAAACAGGTATAAGAATCTTTCCATATAAAGTTACCAAGTTCATAATTTTTAAAAAAACAAGGAAAAACAACAACAAACCTTGTGAATTAGAGCAAAAGGTGTTCTGCCAGCACTGTGCGGATACTTCAACTTATTCCAAAACTTATTCCGATTCTCTGTATTGGTTTCGGACATTTTTTGCAAATAAACAAGTCAACCAATACCAACCAACAGTTATGCCCATTACCCACATCAAGACCCAAGACTACACTCATAGTATTAAAGCTTGCTTGATTAAGCAATATCACAACAACTATCAGATTTCAAACCAAAGAACTGGGTAGTTTTCTTCAGGTTATAAAAGAAACACCACTCAAACCCCTTTCAACAGATGCTACCTTTAGTCTATGCTTAATCGACAATCTTTAAGGGGATTACAAGCTCTCAAAGATGATGGTGTTCCAAGTCAATTTAGAGCTAATAAGAAACAAATGTGAACAATATTTCAACCAACAGTAGCTATTCACTTGATTCAAAGATGTTTGGTACTATTTTACTTCTGATTCTTTTGACTCAAGCACCAAAAAACAATTATTTTAAAACAAGACAAGAGATCCAGGATGTAATTACCTTATGAGGATCGAAGTTCCAATATTTAAGAAGATCCTTAAAGTGAGATTCCGGAACATCTGTGCCTATTCTCCATTCGAAGCTCATCATTCTCATAGGTTGTGAAGTGGGTTGTCTTCAATTGACTCTTGTACTCTGTCCAAGCACTACAAACTAATTCAAAAACCCATTGTTTTGCCTCGTCAGGAATATCATATTTTTCCTACAAAGTTAGTGCAATTGGGTTAGTGCATGAAATAAGAAATATCATCCATATTTATTGCACATTGGAATCTTCATACCTTGATATATCTTCCACATATCATCTTTTGTGTCAAGTTTCCTCCAATTAAATATATTAAGAGGATAAGAAGTGCCACACCTTGCCAATGTGCAGTGAAAGCTACCCAACTCTTTTACAACCTCTTTAGTAGGACCAATGGGTTGATTATACTCATTTAGAAGGATTATTTTACGCTCCTTTCTACCATGAACCCTTGGCATTTGAGTATGGCCTCTTTTTCTTTTTGTCGAGGAGGAACCTGCAATAGTACAAAATAAAGATATTAATTACTATTTTTAGTTAAGTTTATGATTAGAATTTATATATATTTGCCTTGTTCCTCAAATTGTTCAACTGCTTCACGAGTGGTAGAATCGTCAGATCGTTCATGTATTCTCTGTGATGGAGGAGTGATGGAATCCATATTCCCTTGTTGCACTTGTTCATATACTCCTTGTGTTGCTGAAGAGGTGCAATTCTGTGGCACTTGTTGCACTTGTTCTTGCAATTGAGATCCACATTCGGATTTCGTTCTTCATTTGCATTTGACCTTAGAGCTTTCAAGGCTATTTTTGTTGTCAACGACGAAACCTTTTGGTTTCGCAAAGATGAAGTAATCCACCTTCTAATTGTCATTCTTCATTTGCATTTGATCTTGTAGCTTGGAAGGTTCTTTTTGTTGTCAACGACGAAATCCTTTGATTTTGCAAAGATGCAAGTGATCCAGCTGGAATGCGGTTGGATATTTTTTTATTTTTTCTTGAGCACCCTTCTTGAATCATGACTATTCAAATATTTTTCAGATTTTGAAAAGCATACACAATATAGGTTAGCAAAAGCAGCAAACATAGTATATGTGATGACCCGAAAAGTCATCACTTATTTTAGAAATAAATTCAGCGTTCTAAGGACTAAAAAAAGCCATCTTTTTACCTCACCTCAATTTGTGTGCGCAGTCCGAACGTGTAGCAAGAAAGCCTTTATGTGAAAATATGTGAAAAATAATAAATTTTGCCTTTAAAATGAATTTAAGTTCACTTCAGTCAACATTTTTAGTAAACAGACCTGGATCCGTGTTAAGACAATCCCCGGAGGTCTGTAAGAAAATATGGGACTTGAGTGTATGTTCGGAATCAAATTTTGAGGTTCCAAGCCCGAGAAATGAATTTTTAAAGAAAATTATTTTCTTAAATTATTTATGAGATCTGAGAATGAATTGTAATTAGAACTTGATGATATCTTCCCCGTATTTCGGTTGTGGCACTCAGTACAGGTCTTATATGTGATTTAAGATAAGTCTGTTAAATTTGATAAGAAACGGATTTGAAACGACGTGAATCAGATCGTTATTGAGAAAATTGGAAATTTGAAGTTCTTGAGAAAATTTCATGATTTTGATGCTAAATTCATAGTTGTTGATGTTATTTTAGTAATTTGAACGCATGAGCGAGTCCGTATGATATTTTTAAGTTGGTTTGCATATTTGGTTTGGAGCCCCTAGGGCTCGGATGAGTTTTGGATCGGCCACGGAGTTGATTTTAGACTTGGAAAAATTGCAGGGTTTTAGCTGGTGTGTTGAGCCCTGCAGGCTTCGCATCTCGCAAATGCGAGGGCTTGGTCGCAAATACGAACCGACCAAGGAATGCCCTTCCTCGCAAATGCAAGATGCTTCCTCGCAAATGCGAGTTTCCCTTCGCAAATGTGAAGTCTGCTTGTAATGCTTGAGGTCGCAAATAATGCAAAAGTCCAAATTCTCTGAAGGGTTCGCAAGTTCGTAATTCCCATAACTGCAACTTGCAAATTTTATACTTAGCCGAAAATCAACCATTTCTCACATCTTTTCAAAACTCAAACTCCCTAGTGCGATTTTCTAAGAACAACTCTCATTCCAAATCGATTGTCCGTCAATTTTAACTCGTTTCCTTCAATCATTAACATCTTTTAACATGATTTCAACTCAAAATTAATGATTTTCATGGGAAAAATTGGGTGTTTTGGGTAGAACCTAGGTTTTTCAAAAAAATAGGGATTTAGACCTTGATTTGAGGTCTGATTTCAAAACAACTTATATATTTGAGTTCATGGGTGAATGGGTAGTCGGTTTTTGATTCGAACCTCGAGTTTTGACCATGTGGGCCCGGGCTGATTTTTGACTTTTGGGGAAAAGCTTTAGAAAACTTATTTTCATGCATTAGAAATTGTTTATTTAGTATTCATTGATGTAATTAAGTAACTTGTGACTAGATACGAGCGAATTGGTGGTGGAATCACGAGGTAAAGCTATAGTTGAGTCTTGAACTGTGTTCGTGGCATCGAGGTAAGTGTTTGGTCTAACCTTAGCTTGAGGGATTAGGAGTTGTGTCATATTTGCTACTTATTTCTTGTTGCATGGCAACGAGTATCTATACATTGGTGTCAAGCATAACCGTGAGTCTTGAATTGTAATTTATTGTGTTCTTAAATAATACTACGGATGATTAAGTTGGTGATCCTCTGTATTGAGCAAGGAATTTGAATATTCTCATGGAAATTACTGATGAGTGAGTATTGGTGTTAGCAGAGGTAGTTAGATATTGGAACAAGTTTGGTTATAGCTGTTTCCCCTTGCCGGGGCGTAGTTACCTATATTGTCGATTCCCTTGCCGAGATAGTATAGTTTCTTATTGATCCCTTGTCGGGACTCTTGTTATGGTTGTTGTGATTGTATATGTGGATCGGGTTGCACGTCGGAACAATGATATATTTGGATCGGGTTGCACGCCGCAACAATGATATATTTGGATCGAGTTGCACGCCGTAACAATGATATGATTGGATCGGGTTACACGCCGCAACAATGATATAATCGGATCGGGATGCATGCTGCAATAGTAATAAATAATATGGATCGGGTTGTACGCCGCAACAATTGATGCTACAAAGTGTTTATACATTGGATACAAGTTCCTTATTGTTTCTCTATGAATTTTAAGTTGTCCTTAGGCCTTTATTCTTGATGTAATGTGATACTGATATACTCCGCAGCATGTACCCCCTCCCATCTTTACTTGTCTATTTCTGTTTTATTTTCCGTTGTATATTATATAACTTCATCGAGGTTAGTCTATGCACTTACCAGCACCCTGGGGTCGGTTGTGCTGATATTACATTCTGCACTATTTTGTGCAGATCTCAGTCAAATTTCAAACCGCAGTGAGGTTTCAGCTTCTTGCTTACCAGGCGACCCGAGGTAATCCTGTAGGGGTCCGCGGGCCTTGGCGTCTCCCTCTATCTATTTTTCATGTTTCTCTTATGTAGTTCCAGAGACAGTATTTTGTTATTTCTTTCAGACCCTTATTTGTAGTACTCTTAGACAGTCTGTAAAGTTGTGACACCAAATCTTGGGTGGTTTGTTATTGGATGGTATTAGTAGTACTGTTAACTTGAAATTTTTTTCTTCCGCTTGTTAAATTATGCTGCTATAAACTGTTGATGCTAAGTCATTAAATAAAATAAAAATGGGAAACGGGTTAAATAGTTCAGTTAGTTGGCTTGCCCAGCTTTTCCTAGTAGGCGCTATCATGACACCTGAGGGTGAAAAATCCGGATCGTGACAGTATATCATTTCTAAAATATACCTGTCCGTCTAGCACAAAACTTCAGGGTTTAAGTACGACTCAAGTGAGCCTTTAACAACACTGCTTAGATCATACTAACACCATCTCATATTCTGCAATAACTCAACTGCCTACTCCCAAAGGTTGTTTCAGAAAGAGTACAACTGACAGAAAGCTAGACTACAAGAGCAATTTTAGACAAGAAACTTCTGTCAAAATCTAACAAGAGTAAAATAATTTTACTTATTTCTCCTAGAGCAACTTTAAAGCCCATCACTAAAAGGAATAATCTAACAAGAGTAAGATCATTTAAATTATTTCTCCTAGTGCAATTTTAAACAAGAAACTTCCGTCAAAAAGTCACAAAGCACAAAAAACCTAGTGCCTAAAAGAAAAATGCTAACAAGAGCGAGATAATCTTCATATATTAACAACGAAAGCATGTGCAAAAATTGTAAAACTCAAGTAGTAGTGCAACACAAAGTAACAAAGTAGGACACAGACAATTAGGCCAAACAAACTGTAATAGAATGAATCACATGTTGCCTTTAAACTATCTAAGTATCATTAAAACAGAATGCATAGGATGATCTTTGAAGTAATGAATTTCAGGCTTCTCCATCTCTTCTTAGAACAATCAAAGCAAGAACAACATTTCTACCTGGAGATTCAGATGGTCAACCACGACAGTTTTTGGAGCCTGAACCTCCCGAGAACATTTCTACAGTTCGTTCTAACTTCTATAGAATCTGGATGGAATAGAATGTCACCTGCAAATTTCTGCATACATGCACTCCTTGCCTATAGCACATGCATTCTTGAATTATAAGTCAAAATTTGCAAATAACGATACTTTCTTCCAACTCTGATTTATTACCCTTGTCACCATTCTAAATGAATTACAAAAGTTTGGTTGGAAAACAAGATTTAGAAAAGTAAAAAAGAATTCAATTGGCCATTTCAATTTCTTTTACCACGTCACCGTAATAATGAGTTTCTTGAATTTATGAATATAAAAGGAAGGAATTTTATCAACTTCTGACATCCTAAGAACCAGTGCTACATGAGGTATTGATACACAACCAGTCCTCTTCCTTCCTACAGATTGAAATATGTAGTAACCGATAACAACATTGTTTAACAATATAAGTCATCATTAGAAACACATATGTCCATTTTCTGATTAAAACAGGTCACATACTTACAGATATGTTATGCATAATAACATGAACGTGGAACATTTTTACGACAACAGATCGAATCGAAGCATAAAATAGAGGAAACTTGCCAAAAGGGTAACAACTAAACAGATCAAGTGGTAAATTGATAACTCCCTAATTGGGTATCCACAAACAGTGGCAAATTCACCTCAACCACAAAAAACCCAAGAAATCACCTCACAAATAAACACTTAGACCTTAGCATACAATTAAATCTGTTTTTTTCACCTTCAACTTAATTCTTTTTATTTTTTCATCTTTTAGGGTCTGAAATATTTTATTTTCAAATTGTTTGACCTCAATCACTAAACTTACTTGAAAAAGACCACACCTTTCAACTCTAACTGTACAAATTAAACTGGATCCACACAACAAAACACATGAATCATAATATAAACAAAGACCCACTTAGAATTCATTACAATTCAATCATTTCTATCTCACCAAATCAGTGACTTACTACAGATTGCAATCTAAATGATAGAGTGCAGATAAATAGATGTCGGTTGAATGAATAATGTGAATGAACTAAGCCATTCCGCGTGAGAGTGACGACCAAATATCATTTATATTAGATATAATATTGCTACAATTTCATGGAGGATAGAAACTATCAACTAAATCAAAGAGGATGTGGGAGAAGGGACAGACCTCAACAACCGAACAATAGTATCTGAAATCTCTCTCAAATCCTGCAAAATTGAAGCATGTCAGAATAATTTTCTAAAGGATACAAATAAAAATAATCATAAAATATTTATAAACAAAAACTCCATTATCACTCACTCAAAAAAATAATTACCTTAAAAGAATTTCATAATTTTGTTATATAATCATCTGCTTCCATCCAGTCCCAATCAGTATCATCAAATCCATCCTCTTCTTCCGATGTTTCCACAATTGTATCATGTGAATTTTGTGCATGAGATGGAATATCAATCATATCAACAGGTACATCTTCTCTTGACCATCTAATGTCATCATCAAGTAATCTAGATGAGGAACCAATGTCATTGTTAGGTTCCCGCCAAAATGAGTCTCCAATATTAGGACAATTCTCTTCCTCCAGATCATACAAATCAACAGGTACTTTACTCATTGCATAATAAACATCATTTTGAATTGGATCCTCCACATAAAAAACTTGATAAACTTGTGATACCAACACAAAAGGGTCATTTGTACTGCATAATCTATTGAAGTATACCCGAGTTAACCCATAATCATCTATTTCATTACGAAACCAAGCACATCTAAACAGTACAATACTAAAACAACCTCAATAATCAATCTCAATGATATCCTTAATCGCTCCATAATAGATAACCTCGCCATCGATGGGATTTTGGTCCCTAGCACTAGCAAAACTATCTGTTGTTGCCGATAAAGTCACTCCACTATTTGAGTCTTTTCCCGGGAATTTCGTTCTTTAGTATGAAATCGGTATCCATTAATAAAATATCTCGTATATATTTTGGCTACCATATTAGGTCCTTTGACTAGCCATCTTAAATAATCTAGCAATACAATATTTTTAACTTTTTCTTTAAACCAATTTCTAAATTTCCGACTATGATCCCTCGCTCTTACCCATGCATTTGATCTACTATGATTAACAATTAAATTCTTATGTTCCCTGCAATCAAGAACATTTCAAGTTTAATAAAAAAATTATGTAAAAAATAAATAAATATTAATATAATTTATCTTACTCGATAAAATTTTTCATTTGTTCATCTCCAGTATTGAACAAAGCATATCGATGTGCTTCAAAGCATAGCTGCGAATCCATGAGAAAAGTATTTTTCTTCTTACTTCCAATTGGATGGCCTATATTAGGCAATATAGGTGACAAATTTTGAGAGCACTCATCATCCACAGTTTGGTACCTACCAAATTTTATCTTCACGGCAGCATATAGATATCTCAAACAAAAAGTCAAGCGCTCATCGACCAAAAACTCCTCTGCTGTTGACCCTTCTGGATTAGATCGATTACGTACAAAGGCCTTTTACTTACATAGGTTCCTCTCAATGAGATACATCCAACGAAGATGAGCGGGACCCTCAAGCTTAATTTCATTCAGCAAATGAATAGGCTAATGCGGCATTATGTCAAAAAATATTGAATGAAAAATCTTTCCAAGCTCACATGTTATTTCAACAATTTCAGACTGCATTGTTTCAAGATCTCTTCACCTTATGACATACTACATATAGCTCTAAAGAATTTTTCCAACCTAATCAAGGCCAATGAAACATTCTTGGGCAACACTTTTCCAACAGCAACCTAGAGCAAGTAATACATTATAAAATGGGATTCATGACTCTTGTACCCTGATATTTTCATCTCCTTCACTTGCACGCGTTCTAAAATATTTGAAGCACACCCTTTTGGTAATTTAGCATTTTTCATGACAGTACAAAACAAAGTTTTCTGCTTTGGTTTCATGTAGAAACAAGATTTAGCCAAACTTATAGTTCCATTATTATTTATTCTTGGTTGCAGATCCTTTCGTGTCCCCATTTCTTGTAAGTCATAGAGAGATTTTTCATAATCCTTTGATTTTTCATCTATTTCTAATAAAGTTCCAAGCAAACTAGAACATATATTTTTCTCAATGTGCATCACATCAAGATTGTTCCTCAATTTGTTATGCACCCAATATGGCAATTCTACGGACCCTTATCACTCCCAGGCCTTTTTTTAGAGATCTTTCGAAATATATTGTTGAATTCAAGTAGCTCTTTAAACACTTCTTCACCCAACAATAGAGCATGTGAAGGTCTATGCTCCTCTTTACCATCAAAAGACTTCTTATCTCGTCGGAATGTATGATTATGAGGCAAAAATATTCGATGGCCCAAGTAACACATCTTATGACTATGTTTGAGATATTGAGAACATATGTCATAATTGCAACTGGGGAATGCCAATCTCCCCTTAGTGCTCCATCTTGAAAGCATTGCTAATGCTGGAAAGTCACTAACTGCCCACATTGAGGCAGCATGCATTCGGAAAGTTTGGTTGGTTTCAGCATCAAATGTGTCTATCCCAATTTCCTATGGTTCCTTCAATTCTTCAATTAATGGTTGTAGGTACATATCTATATCATTTCCTGGAGACGATGGACCTGGAATGATCATACATAACATTATATACTCTAGCTTCATGCAAATCCACAGTGATAAATTATAGTTCATTAACATAACAGGCCACGTGCTATGAGAAATGCTCATAGTCCAAAACGGGTTGAAACCATCACTTGAAAGACCCAATCTAACATTCCTAGAATCTCTAGAGAAGTCTGGATGCAAAGAATCAAAAGCCTTCCAAGCTTCCCATCAGCAGGATGTCTTATATTCCCATCATTGGGTTATTCATTAGCATGCCATCTCACTGCAACACCGTTTCAGGACACATGAATATCCTCGGCTTTAAAGGAAAGTACCTTAAAACCTTTGCTGGGATTTTAGAGCTTTCTTTAGTTAAAGGACCATCACTCTTCCATCTTAAAGACCCATAAATAGAGCAATTGTCGGCATTCGCATTTTCTTTCAAAATTAACATGCAATCATTAGGGCATACATGTATTTTTTTATAATGAAGACCCAAATCTGTTATCATGTTTCTAGCCTTGTTGAAAGATTCCGGTACCTAAGCAAAAGGAAATGCCTCTTTTATCAACTCTAACAAATCAGAGAAAGCCACATTACTCAACCCATGCAAGGATTTAAGCAAGTACAATCGAATAGTGAAACTCAATTTACTGAAATTTTCACACCCTAGATATAACTCTTGTTTTTCTTCCTCCAGCAATTTTAAAAACTTGTTTGCATCCTCAGATAGTCTTTTCCCAACTCCTTCTTCATCCTATGCCTGACCTTCTATATTTCTAAATGTATCACGAAGTAGTCCATTAATATCATCACGCATGGTAGAACCTTCATCATCATTGCTTGGATGAGGTGTATTACTCGAGCAAAATCCTTCCCCGTGGATAATACATTTGGTATAACCATCAACAAATCCATGAACAACCAAATGATCCTCCACCGCATTTCTATAATACCAATAGCGATTCATGCACTTTTTTTCAAGGGCATAATATTTCATTTCCTTGGGCGGCTCATTCAAATGCCTTATTAAGAAAATAATTCACTCGATGGATATACTCATCCGTCCATCTCAGAAGATTTATTCAACTTTTATTACCATTATCCATAGATATCCTATACGATAAAAGTAAATCAACAAAACTAACCAAATAAACCAGGCTTTTCAGCAAGATGCTAAACCATTTTCAGCATCAATTCTATTCAATGAGAGAGCTTGAAGCGAACAAGTAATATAAAAACTTGAGTATATCAAACAGGCTTATCAGCAAGATGCTAAACCATTTTAAGCATCAGAAATTTGGATTTTACTACAACTTAATCTTTAGTTGAGAGTGCCTCTAGTTCATTGTGACAAAGGTGCCAAATTTACATTCAGATCCAAGGATTTAACTAAGAGATGAAGTCCGGTAACACAGGAAATTTGACTGCACATATTGCATATCTGTAACTTAATCAGGTCCACAAATCACTTATGAAGAGATGGTCCACAATACAAACATTAAAGTTAGAGAAAAAACATAAAACATAAATAGTCAAAGCAGTACTATAATCTATTTTTCTTTTCTCTTTTTCCTTATTTAATATATAATCTTTTTAGTAAAGGAAGTTGAAGTTCTATACTTAACATGATTGGAAGAGGAGCATTCTAACCAACTAGTTATTCATTAGGATAAACCAAAACTTTTATCAGAGAGGTAGGATTGGAAAACAAAACCTGCTGCCGCACATTAAGTGGCTGCTGTGAGAGACTTAATGGTGCTAGAATATACTTGCTTTCAGTCACAAACACTCGTGCGCTTCTTTACATTTTGTAACTTGCTTTAACATAAGCTTAGATTTGGTCCTTGTTAACAATACATCTCAGCCATTAAAAAATCTGAACAATAATTAGGCATCAAAAATCCTTTTACCACATAGGAATATCCATGAATTAGGTATTAACCCAGCAATTCTATTACTATTTACGGACATAAAATTGAACAAAGAAGAAGAAACCCACAAAAAAAAAAGTAAATCATTCAAATTTATTCGGATCCAAACCATTTAAATATATTTACTAAATGAATATGAAGAAACGTTCTAGTGTTTCTACTTAGAAAAGCGAACAGCAATACTAACATTTAACAAAAATTGGGCTTTTTCAATAATAACTTTAAGACGAGGAGCCAAAGTCTCTTTCCTTATCGCACCAAATTTGCTGCTTTTCCAACCCCTACTACTGCCAAAATTGTTTCACCTACTAAGTTTATCAAAAACACAAAGGGAATCAGTGTATCTTACAATAAAATTGTAGAAAAAATTAAGAGTCACCATGAGTATAACCTTTGTAGCTATGGAAATATTAAGAGTCTTCGGCTGCAGAGTCCAAGCCAGATTCGGTTTCGGTACCAAAAAGGCCGCACCTAAAAAACGCTCCGAAAAGCAAATCCTAGCCAGACCGTTATGGTACCCAGGAGCTAAAGCACCGGAATATTTGGACGGGAGTCTCGTCGGCGACTACTTGCTGAATCCTCTATCTGTTGAGTCCTTGCAATTTATTGCTTGAATTAAGAGACCGTCGATCTATTTGCTGAGTTCTTGCAATTTGGGTATCTTCAGATTTGCTTAGGGGAGTATTCTTTGATAGTTTCATAGTTGAGAAAGTATTTTTGAGTGGAAAGAGTTGTTCTTGTTCGATGTGCTCTAGGAAATAGTTCATGTGAGTGGGCTCCATCTATTTTGCTATTAGAAATTTTAAAAAAAATATAGGGTTTGGTTATAGGAGGGAAAAAATGAAAATAAATATAAAATTGGATAAAGTTAGGAGGGAAATTGAACCGTCTCCATAGAACCATTTTGCAAAGAACCGTAGATAGGTTGTCCTACTATTATGGTTACAACTACTGTCACAATAGAACACCCTATGGCGACAGTTTCACTTATGGAACAGTTTACTTGCAAAGATGTGCCAGTTGATTTGATATCCTATTGGAACGGTTATAACCGTTACTATAGAGGTCTGTAGAAATGGTTATATAACTGTTGTGGAAAATACCGTTACTATAGGTCCAATTTCTAGTAGTGCTCTCCTCTGCTGGAATAAATGCCAATCTACCCATACTCTCTGCTTTCCTGCTTAAGGAATTCGCGACCACATTTGCCTTTCGCGGATGATAAAGAATGGTGATGTAATAGTCCTTTAGTAGCTTAAGCCATCTACGCTGCCTCAAGTTGAGATCCCTCTGCTTGAACAAGTGTCGTAAGCTATGATGATCAGTGTAAACCTCATATGACGCCCCATACAGATAATGCCTCCATATCTTAAGAGCATGAACAATCGCCGCCAACTCTAGATCGGGCACAGGATAATTCTTCTCATGAATCTTCAGCTGACGTGAAGCATACGCAATAACTCGCCCCTCCTGCATCAATACACAACCCAAGCCAACACGTGAAGCGTCGCAATATAACGTATACATCCCTGAACCGGAAGGAAACACAAGAACTGGTGCTGTGGTCAAAGTTGCCTTAAGCGTATAAAGGGCATCTCATAATCATCGGAGCGGCAGAAAGGAGCACCCTTCTGGGTCAATCTAGTCAGAGGTGATGCAATGGATGAAAAGCCCTGCACGAATCGTCGGTAATAACCTGCGAACCCCAGGAAACTCCTTATCTCGGTCATTGAAGTAGGACGTGGCCAACTCTGAACTGACTCAATCTTCTTGGGATCCACCTTAATACCCTCTCCGAACACAATATTCCCCAAGAATGCCACTGACTCAGCCAAAACTCACACTCAGAGAACTTAACATATAGCTTCTGCTCTCACAAGGTCTGAAGCACTACTTTCAAATATTGTTCGCGGTCCCCCAGGCGACGTCAATATATCAAGATGTCATCAATAAACATGATGACAAAGGAATCAATATAAGTTCTGAACACCCTGTTCATAAAGTCCATAAATGCCGCCGAGGCATTGGTCAAGCCAAACGACATCATCAAAAACTTGTAATGACCATATCTAGTAGGGAAAGTAGTCTTCAGAACATCTGAGTCCCGAATCCTCAACTGATGGTACCATGATCTCAAGTCAATCTCAGAGAACACCCTAGCACCCTGCAACTGGTCGAACAAATCATCAATGCGTGGCAACGAGTACTTATTCTTGATGGTAACCTTATTCAACTGGCGGTAGTCAATGAACATCTGCATGGTACCATCCTTCTTCTTCACAAACAACACTAGTGCACCCCAAGGTGACACAATAATAAACCCCTTTGCCAACAACTCCTAAAGCTGCTCCTTCAACTCTTTCGGAGTCATATGGTATGGTGGGATGGATATAGGCTGGGTACCTGGAGCCAAATCGATACAGAAATCAATATCACAATCTGGTGGTATGCCAGGAAGGTTAGAAGGAAACACATCGGTGAATTTCAGACTACTGGAACTGAATCAATCGTCAGAGACTCTGCGGTGGTGTCCCGAACATAAGCTAAATAAGCTAAACACCCCTTCTCGATCATATGCCGAGCCTTCATAAAAGAAATAACCCGGCTAGATGTATCAATTGAGGAACCCTTCCATTCTAACCTTGGCAACCCTAGCATTGATAAATAATAATCTTGGCATGGAAATCTAGGACGGCGTGATATAGAGATAACCAGTCCATGCCCAAGATGGCCTCAAAGTCAGTCATGTCAAGCAACATGAGATCCGCTCTAGTCTCGAAACAGCAAAATGTGACCACACAGGACTGGTAGACCCGATCTACAACCACAGAATCACCCATAAGGGTGGACAGATGAACAGGAGTGCCCAAAGTCTCGCGAGGAATAACCAGGTAATGAGAAAACAAAGATGACACATATGAATAAGTAGACCGTAGATCAAATAGCACTGAAGCATCTCTACCGCAGACGAAAAAAATACCTGTGATAACGACATCTGAGGCCAATGCATCTGGTCTAGCTGGAAGAGCATAGAATTTGGTTAGAGCGCTGGGTGGCTGGCCTCCACCTAATTGAGCAGTAGCTGGCTGACCTCTACCTGTCCTCTATCTCTAGGATGACCTCTACCTATCTGTCCCCTAGCTCTAGGCAGTTGGGCGACCAATGATGTAATCGTGGGATGCTGACCATGCTGCACTACCTTACCCCGAAGCCTGGTGCAGTATCTCCTCATATGACCAAGGTCTCCGCACTCAAAACAACCTCACGGTGCGGTGGCCTGCTATCCCGATGGCTGACCCTGATGGCTTGTAGACCTATTAGAAGAAGCCTGAATAGCTGGTGGACGCTATGAACCATTCGGCATAGCACTGAAATAAGAACTAGAAGAATCGTAGAGACCCAAATACCCATCGAAAGAACCCTGAATAGCTGGCGGGCAATAAGAACTCTCTGGCATGACACTGAAATAGGGGCATGCTGGAGAACCTCGAGCAGGTGGTGGTGCTGAATATGAGGGCCTGCTGGGCTGACCCCTCCCAACCTGACCTCTACCCCTAGTCGGGGCACCTCTGAACTCTCCGAAAAATCTAGCCCTCTTGTCCTAATGCATCCGCTCCCTACCTCTCAGAGGGTAGCCCTCGATCCTCCGAGAAATCGCCACCACTAGTTGATAAGAAGTCCTCATCTCCACCTTTGGGGCCATGTTGGCCCTAATGCCAGAATGCAACCCTACAACTAACCTCCTCACCCTCTCCACATCAGTAAGAAGTATCATTAATGCATGGGGGATAGCTCAGAAACCTCGCCTCATAGTCGGTCACAGACATCTGACCCTATTCAAGCTGCTCAAACTGATACCGTAGCTCTTCCCTCTCGGAGGGTGAAATATACATGTCCAGAAATAACTGTGTGAACTGACTCCAAGTGATGGGAGGAGAACCTACGAGCCTGCCAAGAATATATGATTGCCACCATCTACGGGCCCTGCCCTCCAGCTAGAAAGTAGCAAAGTCAACCCCATGCGACTCTAATATCCTCATGTTGTGCAGTCTGTCCCTGCACCTATCGATGAAATCCTGGGCATCCTCATGAAGCTCCCCCTCCCCCCTCCCTCCCGCCCAAAGATAGGAGGGTGTAGCCTGGTCCATCTATCTAATAACTTCTGTTGATCACCATCCGCAGCTGGTCTGGGCTCGGGCACCACTAAAGCAACTGGCTGAGCCCCATCCGCGGGTAGTGCACCCGAAGTCTGATACACTATAGCTGCATGACCAGGAGCCTAAGAAGTAGGGGTCTGTGCTCCCCCTCCTGCCTATGATGTAGCTGGATCCGCTAGAAATAAACTAGCATGAGTAATGGTGTCCATGAACCGTAGCATACAGCCCATGACCTTCTGGAAACTTGGTATTGTTATGAAGTTTGCTGGGGGAGGCTCAGCTGCGGGCACCTCGTCCTGCTCCTCAATGATAGAATCTCCTGCAGGATCCACCGGTGTTGCTACTGGAACAGTCTGTGATGCCCTTATCCCATATCTCGGGCCAGTGCCCTCCCCCGACCTCTAGCAACGGGGGGAGCAGCTCCTCCCGGGTCTAGAAAGTTTATCGTGCGTATCCTCACCATCTGTGAGAGAATAGAAGACGGAAATTTAGTATACTAACCACTACACGATAGGAAATCAAGAAAGAGTAGTTTCTAACACCCTATAGCCTCTCGAAGATAAATACAGACATCTCCGTACCGATCCACAAGACTTTACTAGGTCTGCCGATGACTTGTGAGACCTACGTGAACCTAGTGCTCTGATATCATGTTGTCACGACCCAATTCCATTACAGGTTGTGATGGCTCCCACCCCGTTGTTAGGTAAGACAACTCTACGTATTAGTAAATTCTCATTTTTATTTTACCAAAACAACTCCGATAATTTGTTCTTTAGAATAAACAATAAGTGATAATCAGTAACATACGATAATAATATACAAACCAAAAGAATAGTCTACCAATGTGTGAGCCAAGAGCTGCTGTCACAAGTATATGTACATCTAGTAGAATACACAAAAGAATAAATCTATCCTGCTGTCTGAACTAGAATAGACAACCAAAATTATAGAGAGACTCTATCACGCTGCTGAACGGCATAGGAAAGGAGCAGCTCACTGTGGAATCTCGGTGTCACGACCCAAAAATCCCTCCGAAAGAGTCGTGATGGCACCTAGTCTCTAAACTAGGTAAGTCTAATATTTACCGAAATAACGTTGATATTTACTAACTTCAAATGAAATTTCTCTAAACAATTTACAATTCTCGAAACCGGTAGTAAAAGTCACAAGCCTTTCTAAGAGTAGTTATACAAAATAAATACACCACTATTCAGAAACAAAGGGAACAAATGGAAATAAGTATAATTGAAGGTCACTCTGAGGACCACAAACGCTGCTACAGATTTACCTTGAGTCTCCACCGAGATGAACAACTACTATTGATCAAATACCTGGATCGGTAAACAAGAATATACAGAAGTGTAGTATCAGCACAACCGACCCCATGTGCTGGTAAGTGCCTAGCCAAACCTCGGTGAAGTAGTGACGAGGCTAGGACCAGACTACCAAATAAAACTTGTGCAATGTAGCGTAAAAAATAATAGGAAGTAGATAATAATGATGGCAACAATGATCAACCAGTGATATAAATAGCAGGCAACAAGAACACCATAAATGCTTCTCAACAAATAATAAATACAAGTGTAATCAATTAATCGAGTCCTTCAAATATAAATCTTTCGCCTATAAATCCTTCAGGTAATAATCTCTAAGATAATATGCTTTTTAATAAATATATTTCGAATATATTTTCTTCAAATAAGTATATTCCAAGTAAGCATCTTTCGAATATAATTCTTTCGAGTAAAGGTCACTTTGTGACGCCTCATTTCATAATCATAAATAATATAGGTCTCAGCCCACTTTCATATTATCACGGCACCTCGTGCCCACATATTTCTGTCTCATATTGCAAAACAATATCCTCATATTATTCAGTTCATAGGTTCCATAATCCAATACAATTAAGAATGTTCAAGAGACTCATTCACCTAACATAAAGTAGAGTACATCTCCCAACCCAAATAGGAAATCAACAAGAAAAGATGAAGTTATTTTTAGAAATCATTTGATAAAGAAAATACCCTTTTCAATTGAAGTACAATATCGAATGAATTATTACCTTTAATACGAGAAATCAATAAATTGAAACATAGTAGAAATTACTTTTTAAGAAAAGTACAACCTTGCGGTTTAAGAAAATTTTAGCTGAGAAATCAATTGAGTTAAAAATGTAATAATTGTTGAAATTTGGAGTATTGATCACACACACACACACATACACACACACACACACACACACATATATATATATATATATATATAAAGTAAAAATAGAATATCAAGAGAATTATAAAGGATTCAAAGTCGAACCACTAACAAGAATAAGGAAAACAAAGGAAGATTTCACTTTCTTTTCACATCTTGTTGCAGGCGTGCAACCCGATCCCATTTCCTGTATCTCGCGGCAGGCATGCCACCCGCTCCCATTTCATGTATCTCGTGGTAGGCGTACCACCCGCTCATATTTTATTATATCTTGTGATAGGCGTATCACCCGCTCCCATTTCATTATATCTTGTGGTAGGCGTACCACCCGCTCCCATTTCATTATATCTTGTGGTAAGCGTATCAACCGCTCCCATTTTATTATATTTCGTGGTAGGCATACCACCCGCTCCCATTTCATTATATTTTGTGGTAGGCGTACCACTCGCTCCCATTTTATTATATTTTGTGGTAGGCGTATCACCCGCTCCCAATTACAAGCCATCAATAATCACAAGGAATCCCGGCAAGGGAACTAAAGTAATATAACAACTTCCCAGCAAGGGAACAATGATATTTCAACAACATCCCGGCAAGGGAACAATACTATCAAAACAAATATCCCGGCAAGTGTCAGGACCCGGATTTCCCACCCTCGGGAGTCGTGATGGCGCTTACTCGTAGAAGCTAGGCAAGCCAAATTAATTACTTTTCAGTTAAAACATAATTTCCCCCTTTTAACAATTTATGGAAACAATATAAAACAACGAAATTAAATAATAGCGGAAGTCTTAATTATAGAAACCGAAATAAAATGCGGAATAGTCAATATAAGCCTCTACCCAAGACTGGTGTCACAATACTCACGAACTACTAAATACAAACGTGTGAAAGAAAACATAACTTGTTTGTCTCGAATACAATGAGGCAACAGACTAAAAAGAGAGAATAAGGGAGACGCCGGACTTGCGGACGCCTACATGGCTACCTCGGATCTCGCCGGACTAAAGACCTGCTCCCGTACTAATACTGTTGCTGCTACTGCTCGAAACTTGGACTTGTGCAAATAGCATAGAGTGTAGCATCAGCACAACCGACCCCATATTCTGGTAAGTGTCTAGCCTAACCCCGGCGAGGTAGTGACGAGGCTAGACCAGACTACCACATAAACCTGTGCAATTTCATATATATATATAGCGAAATTGAAATACAAAACAGATAAATAATATGGGAGGGGGAGCATGCTGTGGGGAGTACAGAAATTTCCAAATAAGAATCATCCAGTAATGAAGGAAAACAATACAACTCAATAGTAGGAAATGAAATAGAAATCAACAAGTGCACGACATCACCCTTCGTGCTTTTACTATCATTCTCACCAAGCAATGACATGTGCACGGCATCACCCTTCGTACTTTTACTCTCATCCTCACATATATCAATAGAATCGGCACGGAATAGTACATCGTGCTGCATCCTTCGTGCTTTAACACTCTTTCTCATATCAAGCAACAATGCACGGCATCACCCTTCGTGCTTTACACTCTTTCCTCACTATAAGCAAACAATGCACGGCATCACCCTTCATGCTTTACACTCATCCTCACCCAAACAACAATCACAGACACAGAGCAAGGGATATATTAGTTTATAATAGAAATTCCGGCAAGGGAACACAATATAAACAATAAATCCGTGCAAGGGAACACAATTTAAACAATAAATCCCGCCAAGGGAGTAAATCAATAAGTCATTATGTTCTTTTACTTTCATCTCGTAATTCACATTAACACTTGAGCCAATGCTTCAAAGGTTTATTTATCTCATATAATCTCAAAATTTGTATTTCAACTCGAGTCAATGTTCCACGAAATTTAAAGATCACAATTTCCTTTCTCATACATTTTGCAACATATAGAAGTCATCAATCAAACATGGAATTTATAACCAAACCAAGAATATCCGCAATATAAAGACTCACGGTCATGCTAGACACCAATGTATAGATACTCGTCACCATGTCTATACATCATACTCGATCAATTAGCAAGTAGCAAACAAGACTCAACTCCTATTCCCTCAAGCTAGGGTTAAACCAAACACTTACCTCAACTTCCACGGCCAAATCAATTCACAACAACCGCTTTCCCTCTCGAATTCGGCTCCAACTCAATCGAATCTATACAATAATGACTTCATCATATTTATATATGCTAAACAAACAATGTCTAATTATAGAACTCTAAGCTTTCTTCTCGAAAATCCCAAAATCGCCCCCGGGCCTGCTTGGTCAAAATACGAGGTTCGGACCAAAATCCAATCCACTATTCACCCACGAGCCCGAATATATAATTTATTCTCAAATTTGACCCCAAAACGAGGTCTAAATCAAGAAAAAGTAAAAAGCCCTAGTTCTACCCATTTCCACCAATTTCTACCCTAAATTACATGATTTAAGCTTAGGAATTCAATAAATAATGATGGAAAACGAAGAAAATGAGTTGGGATTTACTAACCCAAGAGGTCTTGATGAAAGGAAGCTTCAATGGATGCCTAAGGACCTTGGAGAAGAAGAAACTCGGATGTTTTTATGAAAATTTTGCGACTACACTGTTCTGAAACTTAAAAATATAACTGGGCAAAATTGTCCTTCACGTTTGCGGAAACAGGGTCGCGTTCACGAAGGGTAACTGGGCAAGGCATCGCATTTGCGATTGGAAGAATGCGAACGCGAACGCAAAAAAAATAAAGCTGAGGGGCGTCCAGGACTTGGTCTACGCGAACGCGTAAACCTTAACGCGAGCGCGGTGAGGAAGGCAGGGGAAGCTACGCGAACGCGTGATTTTGTTCGCGAACGTGGAGAAGGGTGGGCTAAGGCAACGCGAACGCGAAGAAGAAGAGGTCTGTGCACCTGTTGCAGATTTTCTGCACTTTTGCTAAGTCCAAAACCACCCCAGAAACATCGTACTTAACATGCTGGCAATTCAAACACCGAGCCACATATGCAACAATCTCTTTCTTCATTCTCCACCACAATAATGTTGTCGCAAATCCCCGAGCCCTCGGGGCTCCTAACCAAACACATACACTAACTCAACAACATCCTATGAATTTAACCGTGCGATCAAATCACAAAAATAACATCAAAAACAATGATTCAGACCTCAAAATCAATAGTTTTTCTTCAAACTTCATAAACTTTCAAATTTAGAACTTATAGTCCGAAACACGTCAAACAACATCCGATTTCAACCAAACTTCACATAAATATCTTAAATCACATATAAGACCTGTATCGGGCGACGGAACCTAAATACGGGTCCGATACCAACACGTTCTAATCGATTTTCATTTCAATTTTTCCTTAATAATTTCAAAAAAACAATTTCACTCAATAATTCATTTCTCGGGCTTGGGACCTCGAAATTTGATTTCGGGCATACGCCCGAGTCCTATATTTTTCTACGAACCCAACGGGACCATCAAATTACGGGTCCGGGTCTGTTTACCCAAAATGTTGACTAAATTCAAACTTATTCATTTTAATACAAAATTTTAGCATTTTTCACAGAATTTCACATTTAGGCTTTCCGGCTACGCGCCCGGACTGCGCATGCAAATCGAGGTGACTAAAAAAGTGGTTTTCAAGGCCTCAGAAGCATGGAATAAATAGGAAAATAGGTGATGACCCTTTGGGTCATCACATTTTCCACCTCTAAAATAATCATCCGTCCTCGAACGGACAAAAGAAAGAAGTACCTGAGTCGGGGAAAAGATGGGGATAACGGCTTCGCATATCAGACTCAGACTCCCAGGTCGATGCCTCAAGAGGCTGACCTCTCCACTAAACACGAACATATGGAAAACTCTTGGATCTCAACTAACGAACCTGCCGGTCTTGAATAGCTACCGGCTCCTCCTCATAAGACAAGTCCTTGTCCAACTAGACAGTGCTGAAATCTAACACGTTGGTTGGATCTCTGTGATACCTCCGAAGCATGGATACATGAAAAACTGGATGCACGGCTGATAAGCTAGGCGGCAATGCAAGTCTATAAGCCAGCTCTCACACTCGATCAAGAATCTCAAACGGGCCAATGAATCTAGGGCTAAGCTTGCCCTTCTTCCCAAATCTCATCATGCCCTTCATAGGCGACACTCGGAGCAATACTCACTCACCAACCATGAAAGTTACATCTCGAACCTT
Source organism: Nicotiana glauca (assembly GCA_026770625.1). Classification (NCBI taxonomy): domain Eukaryota; kingdom Viridiplantae; phylum Streptophyta; class Magnoliopsida; order Solanales; family Solanaceae; genus Nicotiana; species Nicotiana glauca. Next base: position 99,599 of record MU781039.1, read on the forward strand.
ACTATCTGTATAACTCTTTTGCCTGGACTGAGCCGAACGAAACCTATCCTAAATGATCTTGACCTTCTCCAAGGCCTCCTGAACCAAATCTGTACCTATCAACTGAGCCTCTCCTGGCTCAAACCATCTAACCGGAGACCGTACCATATAAGGCCTCGTAAGGATCCATCTGGATGCTCGACTCGTAGCTGTTATGTAGGCAAACTCCGCTAAAGGAAAGAACTGATCCCACGAACCTCCAAAGTCAATAAAACAAGCTCGAAGCATATCCTCCAAAATCTGAACAGTCCGCTCGGACTGACCGTCCGTCTGGGGATGAAATGCTATGCTCAGCTAAACCCATGTGGCCAACTCTCACTGAACTGCTCTCCAGAAGCGCGAGGTAAACTGCGTACCCCGGTCCAAAATGACAGGTGCTAGTACACCATGAAGGCGAACAATCTCCTGGATATAAATCTCAACTAATCTCTCGGATGAATAGAAGACTGCCACAGGAATAAAATGTGCTAACTTGGTCAACCTTTCCATAATGACCCAAACCGCATCGAACTTATTCCGAGTTAACGGAAGTCCGGTAACGAATTCCATAGTGATCCTCTCCCACTTCCACTCGGGAAGCTCAATCCTCTGAAATAAACCACCAGGCTTCTGATGCTCGTACTTAACCTGCTGACAGTTCAAACAACGAGCCACATATGCTACAATATCCTTCTTCATTCTACGCCATCAATAATGTTGCCGCAAATCCTGATACATCTTTGCGGCGCCCAGATAAATAGAGTACCGGGAACTATGAGCCTCCTCCAATATCAACTATCGAAGTCCATCCACATTAGGCACACATACTCACCCCTACAATCTCAAAACTCTATCCGCATCTAAGGTAACATGCCTGGCGCCTCCGCGCTGCACCGTATCTCTAAGGACACATAAATGGGGATCATCAAACTGCCGATCACGGATACGCTCCAATAATGAAGAACGAGCGACTTTGCAACCCAACACATGACTAGGCTCTGAAACATCCAGTCTCACAAACTGATTCGCTAAGGCCTAAACATCCAAAGCAAGCGGCCTCTGGCTGACTGGAATATAAGCAAGACTGCCCATACTGGCTGACTTCCTACTCAAAGCGTCGGCCACCACATTGGCCTTCCCCGGATGATATAGAATGGTGACATCATAGTCCTTCAACAACTCCAACAACCTACTCTGCCTCAAATTCAACTCCTTTTGCTTGAACAAGTACTGAAGACTCTTATGATCAGTGAACACCTCACATGCCACACCATACAAATAGTGCCTCCAAATCTTCAATGCGTGAACAATGGCTGCCAACTCTAAATCATGCATTGGATGTTCTTCTCATGAATCTTCAACTGTCTCGAAGCATAGGCGATTACCTTGCCATCCTGCATCAACACTGCTCCAAGCCCAATACGAGAAGCATCACAATAAACTGTATAGGGCCCTGAACCTGTGGGCAAAACCAACACCAGTGCCATAGTCAGAGCTGTTTTGAGATTCTGAAAGCCCCGCCTCACACTCCTCCGACCATCTGAACTGGGCACTCTTCTGGGTCAACCTGGTTATCGGGACTGTGATAGATGAGAACCCCTTAAAGAACCAACGATAGTAGCCTACCAATCCCAAGAAACTCCTAATCTATGTAGCTGATGCTGGTCTAGGCCAGTTCTTGACTGCCTCAATCTTCTTCGGGTCCACCTGAATACCCTTTGCTGATACGACATGACCTAGAAATGCAACTAAACTCAACCAAAACTCACACTTCAAAAATTTTGCATATTGCTGACTATCTTTCAGAGTCTGCAGAACCACTCTAAGATTCTGCTCGTGCTCCTCCTAGCTGCGGGAGTATATCAAAATATCATCAATAAAGACTACCACAAAAAAGTCCAAATAAGGCCTGAACACTCGGTTCATCAAGTCTATGAAAGCTGTTGGGGCATTCGTCAACCCGAATGACATAACCAAGAACTCATAATGCCCATACCGAGTGCGAAAAGTTGTCTTAGGGGAATCAGATGCCCTAATCATCAACTGATGGTAACTAGATCTCAAGTCAATCTTGGAGAATACCCTGGCACCCTAAAGATGGTCGAACAAATCATCAATCCTCGGCAGCGGATACTTATTCTTGATCGTTACCTTGTTCAATTGCCGGTAATCACTACACATTCTCATTGACCCATCCTTCTTCTTGACAAATAATATCGGCGCACCCCAAGGCGAAACACTAGGTCTAATAAAACCCTTTTCAAGCAAATCCTGCAACTGTTCCTTTAACTTTTTTAACTCCGGTGGGGCCATACAATATGGCGGGATAGAAATGGGCTGAGTGCCTAAAACCAGATCAATGCAGAAGTCAATATCCCTATCAGGTGGCATACCCGGCAGGTCTGAAGGAATAACATCAGGGAACTCACAAACAACGGGCACAGAATCGATAGAGGGAACCTCAGCACTGGAATCCCGTACATAAGCTAGATAAGCCAAACAGACCTTCTAGACCATACGCCGAGCATTCACATACAATATAACACTACAGGTGGAATGACCTGGAGTCCCTCTCCACTCTAAACGAGGCATATCCGGTAAAGCTAAGGTCACAGTCTTGGCATGGCAGTCCAAGATAGCGTGATAGGGTGATAACCAGTGCATTTCCAATATAACATCAAACCAACCATGTCTAGAGGAAGCAAATCTACACGAGTCTCAAAACCGCCAATAACCACTATACATGAAAAATGGACGCAATCCACCACAATAAAATCACCCACCGGCATAGACACATAAACAGGGCATTCAAAGAATCACAAGGCTTGACCAGATATGGCGCAGAACAAAATCGAAGCTTCTCAACCACATACCAGAACAATACCTGCACCTCCACCTCTAATACCTTTACCTCCATCTCTAGCATCTCAGCCTTCACCCCTAATACCTTTACCTCTACCTCTAGCATCTCTACCTCCACCCCTAATACCTTTACCTCCTCAAGGCCTCCGAAGACGAAGCTGATCTATCACTGGTCCGCTGCTGCTCGGCTGAAAAAGCGGTACATGACCTCGCCATTCACGAAAGGACAAGAGTAGAGGTTTCAATTTAGCACTGAGAGAACAAAATCGCATGATAGGAAAGAATAGAAGAAACTTTTTCCTAACTCTGTAGCCTCTGAGGGATAAATACAGACGTCTCCCTACCGATCCCTCAGACTCTACTAAGCGTGTCTGTGAACTGTGAGACCAATGTAAACTAGAGCTCTGATACTAACTTGTCACGACCCAGATTTTCCACCCTCGGGAGTCGTGATAGCACCTACTCGTAGAAGCAAGGCAAACCAAATTTAATTACTTTTCACTTACAACATAATTTACCCCTTTTAACAATTTATGGAAATAATATAAAACAACGAAATTAAATAATAGCAGAAGTCTTAATTATAGAAACTGAAATAAAATGCGGAATAGTCAATATAAGCTCTACCCAAGACTGGTGTCACAATACTCATGAACTACTAAGAAATACTAAATACAAACGTCTGAAAGAAAACATAAGTTGTTTGTCTCGAATACAATGAGGCAACAAACTAAAAAGAGAGAATAAGGGAGACGCCGGGCTTGCAGACGCCTGCAGGGCTACCTCGAATCTCGCCGGACTGAAGACCTGCTCCCGTACTTATGCTGCTGCTGCTGCTGCTCAAAACCTGGACCTGTGCAAATAGCACAGAGTGTAGCATCAGCACAACTGACACCATATGCTGGTAAGTGTCTATCCTAACCACGGCGAGGAAGTGACGAAGCTAGACTAGACTACGACATAAACCTGTGCAATTTCGTGTGTGTATATATATATATATATATATATATATATATATATATATATACACACACACACAGCATAATCGAAATACAAAACAGATAAATAATATGGGAGGGGGAGCATGCTGTGGGGTGTACCGAAATTTTCAAATAAGAATCGTCCAGTAATGAAGGAAAACAATACAACTCAATAGTAGGAAATGAAATAGAAATCAACAAGTGCACGACATCACCCTTCGTGCTTTTACTCTCATTCTCACAAAGCAATGACATGTGCACGGCATCACCCTTCGTTCTTTTACTCTCATCCTCACATATATCAATAGAATCGGCACGGAATGGTACATCGTGCGGCACGGAATGGTACATCGTGCGGCACGAAATCCCGGCAAGGGAGCACAATTTAAACAATAAATTCTGGCAAGGGAACATAATTTAAACAATAAATACCAGCAAGGGAGTAAATAAATAACTCATTCTCTTCTTTCACTTTCATCTCGTAATTCATATTATCACTTGAGCCAATGCTCCAAAGGTTTATTTATCTCGTATAATCTCAAAATTTGTATTTCAACTCGGGTCAACGTTCCACGAAATTTAAAGATCACAATTTCCTTTCTCATACTTTTTGCAACATATAGAAGTCATCAATCAAACATGGAATTTATAACCAAACCAAGAATATCCGCAATATAAAGACTCGCAGTCATGCTAGACACCAATGTATAGATACTCGCCACCATGCCTATACATCGTACTCGATCAATTAGCAAGTACAAGACAAGACTAAACTCCTATTCCCTCAAGCTAGGGTTAAACCAAACACTTACCTCAACTTCCACGGCCAAATAAATCCACAACAACCGCTTTCCCTCTCGAATTCGGCTCCAACTCAATCGAATCTATACAATAATGACTTCATAATATTAATATACGCTAAACAAATCAAACCCAATGTCTAATTATAGATCTTCAAGCTTTCTTCCCAAAAATCCCAAAATCGCCACCGGGCCCGCTTGGTCAAAACACGAGGTTCGGACCAAAATCCAATCCCGCATTCACCCACGAGCCCCGAATATATAATTTATTCTCAAATTCGACCCCAAAATGAGGTCTAAATCAAGAAAAAGTAAAAAGCCCTAGTTCTACCCATTTCCCCCAATTTCTACCCTAAATTACATGATTTAAGCGTAGGAATTTAATAAATAATGATGGAAAATGAAGAAAACTAGTTGGGATTTACTAACCCAAGAGGTCTTGATGAAAGGAAGCTTCAATGGATGCCTAAGGACCTTGGAGAAGAAGAAACTCAGATGTTTTTATGAAAATTTTGCGACTACACTGCTCTGAAACTTAAAAATATAACTGGGCAAAATTGCCCTTCGCATTTGCGGAAACAGGGTCGCGTCCGCGAAGGGTAACTGGGCAAGGCATCGCGTTCGCGATTGGAAGAATGTGAAAACGAAGAAGAAATCTGAGGGGGGTCCAGGACTTGGTCTACGCGAACGCGTAAACCATAACGCGAATGCGATGAGGAAGGCTGGGGAAGCTACGCGAACGCGTGAGCTTGTTCGCGAACACGGAGAATGGGGGCTAAGGCAACACGAACGCGAGATAGAGGGTGCGAACGCGAAGAAGAAGAGGTCTGTGCACCTGTTGTAGATTTTCTGCACTTTTGCTAAGTTCAAAACCACCCCGGAAACACTCCCGAGCCCTCGGGGATCCTAACCAAATAGATACACTAACTCAACAACATCGTACGAACTTAACCATGAGGTCAAATCGCCAAAATAACATCAAAAACAATGAATCGAAGCTCAAAATCAATAGTTTTTCTTCAAACTTCATAAACTTTCAAATTTAGAACTTATAGTACGAAACACGTCAAACGACGTTCGATTTCAATCAACTTCACAGAAATATCTTAAATCACATATAAGACATGTACTGGGTGCCGGAACCAAAATACGGGTCCGATACCAACATGTTCTAATCGATTTTTATTTCAATTTTTCCTTAATAATTTCAGAAAAACAATTTCACTCAAAAATTCATTTCTCGGGCTTGGGACCTCGGAATTCGATTCCGGGCATACGCCCGAGTCCCATATTTTTCTACGGACCCTCCGGGACCATCAAATCACGAGTCCGGGTCCGTTTACCCAAAATGTTGAATAGAGTCAAACTTATTCATTTTAATACAAAATTTTAGCATTTTTCACAGAATTTCACATTTAGGCTTTCCGGCTACGCCCCTGAGCTGCGCATGCAAATCGAGGTGACTAAAAATGAGGTTTTCAAGGCCTCGGAAGCATGGAATAAATGGAAAAACAGGTGATGATCCTTTGGGTCATCGTATTGGGAACAATAATATCAAACAAATATCCCGGCAAGGGAACAATGGTGATAATAACATATGAAGCGCAATAAACCACAACAGAGTCTTAACAATTATAATAGAAGACTCACGGGCATGCTTGACACCAACGTATAGATACTCGTCACCATGCCTATACGTCATTCTCCACAATTAACATGTAGCAAATAAGACACAACTCCTAATCCCTCAAGCTAAGGTTAGACTAAATACTTACCTTGCTTTGCAACCAATTCAAAATTCTAACAAGCTTTGCCTCGCGAATTCATCTGAAGATTCAAATCTAGTCATAATAATTCAATATACTTAATATAAATCGTACAAATTAATTCCATATGAATTTACACATTTTCCAAATTAAATCCGAAATTTAGTTCAAAATTGCCCGCGGGGCCCACGTATCAGAATCCAACGAAACTCATAAAATCTGACAAACCATTCCGATACGAGTTCAACCATACAAAAATTATCGAATTCCGACATCAAATGGACTTTCAAATCCTAAATTTTTATTTTTGGAAAGTTTTACAAAAACTTCAATTTCTTTCATCCAAATCTGAAATAAACAATGATTATTGATATAGATTCATGAAATGTAATCACTTCCGGATATAGAACACTTACCCAAGTCGAAATCGTGAAAATCCCCTTTGGAATCGCCCAAATCCGAGCTCCAATTTGATAAAAATGGAAAGTCCCATTTTCAGAACTTAATGTTCTCTCCAGAAAAATTTTCGTGACTGTTCACGTGTTTTTACTGTTCCTTCAACTGGGCACTGTTCATGGGTACTATTCGGGGTACTGTTCATGGGACAGTTCATGGGTACTATTCAGGGGTACTGTTCCTGAGACTGTTCATGAGCACTATTCACGGGCACTGTTCATGATGCTGTAAAAAAATGCAGCAGTTGCCCAAAGAGAATTTCAGCAACTTTTTCTGCCCGTTAACCTTCCGAAATCCACCCGAGACCCTCGGGACCTCAACAAAATACATCAACCAATCCTAATACATCATACGAACTTAGTCAAAACCCCAAATCATATCAAATAATGATAAAACTGTGAATCAAACCCCAATTCAAGCCTAATGAAACTAAGAACATTCAACTTCTATATTCGATGCAAAAACCTATCAAATCAAGTCCGATTTACTTCAAATTTTGCACACGAGTCATAAATGACATAATGAAGCTATGAAATTTTTTAGAACTGGATTCCGACCCCGATATCAAAAATTCAACTCTCGGTCAAACTTTTTAAAAAATCTACTATTTTTCCAACTTTCGCCAAAATGCACTGAATTGTCCTACGGACTTCCAAATCCAAATCCGAACACGCTCATAAGTCCAAAATCATCATATGAAACTATTGGAATCATCAAAATTCCCTTTCGGGGCCTTTTTCTCAAAAGTCAAATATCCGGTCAAAATTAAGAAATCTTTAGCCTTAGATTTCTAGATTTCGTTAAATGGCGATAATTTGATCTAGGGACCTCCAAATTCGCTTTCGGGCATATGACCAAGTCCTCATTCATGCTATGGAACTACAAAAATGGTTAAAACTTTTATCCAGGTTCGTTTGCTCAAAATATTGACCGAAGTCAACTCAATTGAGTTTTAAAGCTCTAGTTCGCCATTTAGTCCATTTTGTTTTACATAAGAACCTTTCAGAAAATTATACGGACTGTGCACGCAAGTCGAGGAATTATTGATAGCGCTTTTCAAGGTCTTGAAACACCGAGATGATCATTTAATTTAAAGATGATATTTTTTTGGGTCATCACACTCGGGACTCTATCAAGAATGCACACCAGACTGATAGCCAAATGTACCTGCCTCAGATTCTGTACAATTAAGTATAGAAGCATAGTATGAGTACATAAATAACATGTACCCAATAAGTATCTAGTTTAACCTCGAACACGTAGTGACAAGGGGTCGACATGACACTTACTAAGGTCAATACCAATAATGATTTAAGATTCCACTAAGCATGGATAACATAGGCATAATAACAAGCTAAGAGATCAATATATATATATATATATATATATATATATATATATATATATATATATATATATATATATATATATATAATA
>MU781039.1:109072-120518 GCA_026770625.1 Nicotiana glauca
ATATATATATATATATATATATATATATATATATATATATATATATATATATATATATATATCAGTTCCAGTCATGTCTTATATAATTTGAATTCAAGGCATTCATCAGAATAAGTCATGAATAAGATTTCACATAGATGTCAGCCGCACATCATGCCGATAACGCATGGCCCGGTCCAACATTAAAGGAAGTGTGCACTGCTAGAGGTTCGAATGGCGTGAACCATAGATGTATCTATTTCTACGAGGTGATCGGCCCGATCCACAAATATCAATTATCATCAAAAAGGCACATAGGGCGCAATCATAGTCAAATAATTCATACAAGTTATCAAGTAAGTGCATGCGCTCTTATACAATTATTCTAACCCCTAACAAGTCCTAAGTGATCTCATTAACATGAAAGGATATAGACCTTTGCAAATATAGAATGATATGAGTCCTAAACTACTCGAAAAATAAACATAATAGTAGCTACGCACGAACTCTCATGACCTCGTGCATAAGTAGCCCCCACAATTAGCAACACATGATTAATTAATTCACCTATGGGGACAATTCCCTCTTACAAGGTTAGAAAGGAGACTCACCTTGTTCCAAAGCGTACTCCAAATATCAAGAACTTGTTCAAACCCTCAATTTGGAGCCGAACAATCTAAAACTAATTAAAAGAGGTAGGAACTAGTCAATACAAGCTCAAGAGTTTGCATTTTAACTACTAAAGCAATTCCCCAAACTTAAACACAAGTTTCCTAAAATTCGAACCCGGGCTCACGTGCCCGGATTTCGAAATTTTTCGAAGAAAGTTGTTCTTTATAACCTAAGGATCAATAATATATGATTTCTACTTCATTCCATAATGAATTTCGTGGTTAAATGTAATTTTTCTCAAAACCCTAGATTTTGCTCTAATGCCATGGTTTTTCCTTAATCTTTGTATGTTAATCTGTCCAAGACTCAAGTATTAAACTAAAAATATGTAGGATGAACTTACCTCAAGATGGAAGGCAGAATTTCTCTCTTCAGAAGCTCCCAAATCGCCCAAACAATAGTGGAAATGTGTCAAAAATGACACATTCCCGTATTAAATAAAGGCACTGCCTTCAGCAATTTCTGCACCTGTGGTTAGGGGACCGCATATACGGTCTCACTTCTGCGAGATAGGGTCGGCATATGCGGAATTGGTCCAGGCGGGCTAGGAATGCTTCTACGGTCTTAGGGCCGCTCCTGCACAGCCGCTTCTGCAGAGAAAGATACGTATCTGCGGTTCCTGGGCTCCTCCCCCTTGGCCGCTCCTGCGATAGGTTGACCGCACCTTCGGTCTGGCACCTGCGACTGACCAACTGCAGGTGTGGTTATGACAGATAGCTGGAGCTTCATCTCCTTTCCAATTTTTCCAACTTCACTCGAGCCTCGTCCGATTGACGCTCGGGTCCCCCCGGCCCCACCCGAACAAACCGATAAGTTTGAAATCATAAAACGGACTCATTCGAACCCTTCTAAGAATCACCCCCTAAAACCAATTCAATCAAGCTTATGAGCTTCAAGTTCTTCAAATCACTTCCAACGCAGCAAAACATACTTATTCTACTCGGGTTCACGTATAGAACTATTCCCAGTCTCGGAACTCCATTCGGGCCTTGATAACACAAAAAGCCGCTCCAAACCAAATATTTTAGAACTTCAAAATCCTTAAGGAATCAACTTTCACTATTAGGCACCAAAACGTTCCCGGGTCAACCAAAACCTGATCCAGACGTACGCCCATGTCCAAAATCATCATACTAACCTTTTGAATTCTTCAAATCTGGATTCCGAGGTCGCTTGCTTAAAAAGTTGACCGAAGTCAAACTTTGCCCTTTTTGGCCAACCTTAAGGAACCAAGTGTTCCGATTTCAACCCAAACTCTTCCAAATCCCGAATCAACCTACTTACAAGTCGTAAATCAGTAAAAGCAAGTACGGAAAGTCTTATTTAGGGGAACAAGGTTCTAAATATCAAAATGACCGATCGGGTCATTACAAATAAAGTATGTAAAATTTTAAACTGTAAAAAATATATTTGGATCAAATGTAATAAATTCATGATCTATAAAATACCTTGACGTTTGTCTTCCACTGTGGTTCTGCAGGCTGCATGTCTTTGTCGATATCAGTAGCTCCAGCTTCACTCAATTGTACACCAATGTCGAGGAGCATTAGAGTATTCTCTAGAAGGATTTTCTCAACTCTATCTTCATTCAATTCAGCATCATCAGAGAGTTTTTGAGTTGTATCAATTGAAGCACAATTATTTTCAATTTCCACTGCATATTCTTAAAGAGGGGAGATGGATCAATGAACTCCCCCTCTCTCTCTACATATATATATAAAACATAGAAAATTTTTATACATGTACTGAAAATTTCTTGTCTCTAGACCTAAAAGTTCCTTGCAAATTCTAGTGCGTCTGCAAACTGATTGCCTTTCCCAATAGTGCTACACGCATCACTCGATGTCAGTTCTAAAGTACCAATAGGTGCATGATCTCCATCGCAAAACAAATTTCCTTTTGTAGTATCACTGCCCAAAGCATAACTCGGTGCATGTTTTTCAATATCAACAACTTGATCATCTGCACCTTTCTCAGTTGATAACTCTTCATCATTTCCATTTTTACGCAGTCTATATACACTAGAATGTTCCTCTTCAACTTGTTTTCGAACATGTTGATCGCCTTCAAGAGCCGCTTCCTCACGTGTAACATTTTCATCTAGGACTTTATGCGATACATCATAAGCAGCATGTTCTTCAGTATGAACAACTTGATCATCTGCACCTCGTTTGCTTCCAACATTCTCAGTTGATAACTGTTCATCATTTCTATCTTTGCTCAGTCTATCAATACTGGAACGTTCCTCTTCAACTTGTTGTTGAACATGTTGATCTCATTCAAGAGTCGCTTCCTCACGTGTAGCATTTTCATCTGCGACTTTATCTGATGCATCATGAGCGGCATTAATATTTGATAGATGTTCAAAAGAGTCATTCATCCTATCATATTGTCGATACTTCATCAAATCATAATTGACATCGTCCATTACATCTGATTTGTTGACAATATTAAATAAATTTTCAAACTTCTCATATTCCTAGAAAAAAATTACTAACAACAATTAATTTAAATAACATTAGCAGAAGAAAATAGACTTCTCTAAAAATTAGCTTACCTTGACCTTTACAAAAACCGCATCCACAATAGCAGATTGCTCATCCCGTTTAAACCGCTCGAAAACTTTTTTCACGATCATGCTTCTTTCTTTTTCTGCATGTTTTTGAACCTCCATCATTGCCCTCTAGTATAGAGACACAGAACAAAATTTCATGTATAAAAGAATGCTGAAGTTCAACAAATACAGAACACAACTTCAGCTATTATAATGTCGAAGTTCATCACAAACAGAACAAAACTCCAGCTCTAAAATATGTTGTAGTTTTACAAAAACACAACCAAACAACTTCATCTCAAAACTTACAGAACATATTGTGTTGACTAATTCATTGTCAAATGTCGTTGTAGAACAGTTAGAACGAATCTAGGTACGAGGTGATTCACGAATTACAGGAGTTCGATTCGCTTCTTTTGATCGACTCCGACTACGTGGTGATTCACCAGTTGAAGGAACTGTATTACCTTTGGACAAATCCGGCTGCATGGTAATAGTCCAATTAAAGGCGTTGAATTCAATTCCACTTCTGTAGGAATTATATCCAATACCATAAATATGTGATATCTCAGTTTAATACAAAAAAGTATATTATAAGGAAAAAATAAAACTAATACGTCAACATATTAACACAAAGATAAAAATAAAAAATGTTAACTTACAACATGATTACTGAAGTAATTCTCTCAAAGTTCTTTAAATTTAGGCTCTCCCACACATACATAAAGTAACATCCTAAGAACCTGAGGGGTATCAAGGTACTCGTCCTCTCTTAAATACTTCTCCCAAATATCTAGGAAGCGCTCATAGAACCAAACACATAACGAAAGTGGAAATCCACCAACATGATACTCAGTTGAATGATATTTGTTTTGCTTGTCCAGTGCATGTTTAAGTGAGGTAATGAGCTTCTCATAACACACATTACCCCAAGAATATTCAGCACAAGCCTTATCATCTTCAACAATAGTTGCATACTCCTCCAACACAGATGATTCATTCTTTTTTCCGAAAAAAAATAGAATCCAGAACAAGAATTTCCATAAGCTTCACAGCATCTTCATCACTCTCGCATACATGTTTGAAATTCACATCATCATTTTGAATTTCATTCTGGGTCATGAAATCTCGAATATCTTCCAATATCGCACCCTTAGACTTCCGAAAATAGCACTTCAGAATATTGTTTGATTTTTTAACATTATGTGTTGTGATCCGCAAATCACACATAATGTGAAAGTCTTCAAGGGTGAAGGATACATCATGGCCAAAAATTTTGAAACTAATGGAGTCTCAATCATTGGGGAATATTCGAGAAAGACACAAACAATGAACCAACTTCATGCTACATTTGAAATTCTCCATAGCCATAATATATCAAAATGTACCATTATTAAGCTTATCCTGTTGTGCAGGAGTCAAGAAACTTCAATTGAACTCTTCAAATCGTGGTTCCCCTTCCAGTAACCACGACAGTTAATCAATCTCAAAACTTATAATATCTGTCCCCTGGTTTTGTAGGTGGAGCAGCAGGGACTGAAGGACCTTTGGACATTCTACGTTGTTTAGGTTCTTAAGGTGCTTTAGCTGCTTTAGGATCTTTAGGTACTTTAAGATTTGCAGGTGATTTGGATTTTGTAGATGCCATCTGTTCAAAAAAAAAAGTAAAAGATACAAAAAATAACGTCAGAACATTATCAAAAAAATCATAATAAAATTATATAGTACATGAGGGAAACTTCAGCTCGTTTTTCTGAAGTTTTTAAAAATGAACTAAACAAATTCAGCATTTTATGCTGAAGTTTTTGTGCAATATGTAATTTTAATTTATTGCACAAAAACTTCAGCACAAAATGCTGAAGTTGTTTAGCTCATTTTTAAAAATTTCAGGAAAACAAGCAGAAGTTTTCCTCCCCCACTATGTGAAATAAAACATAAATTAAAATTATATATTGCATAAAAACTTCAGCATAAAATGTTGTAGTTTTTACAAAAAACAAAACACAAATTCAACTCCAAAATAATGTTGAAGCTCATAAAAAATATAACAAAAAACACGAAACAAAACTTTAGCTCCTAAAACTAAGGTATCATCTTTTATAAACTTCACACTTTAATCGTATCATTTATTTAACTCTCTAAATTTGTAAAAATTTTGACGTCTCCAAAAATCACTGAAGAATTTATAGAATTTTCATCAAAAATACAAACACACATTCAAAAAACCTAAAAATACAATCGTAAAAGTAAAACTAATGCACTTATCAAAGTAAATCCTAGAAAACTATTTTATCATAAATACTCTATGAATATCAAAATCAGAAATTAAATCGTAAAAATTAATACTAAAATAAAACCCAGAAAGCTAATGCAATGTATCTGTGATTATACGTAATGTCATTGGGGAACAAACAGTTAAAAAATAAAAAAAATAATGACAAAAGTCGTTTGACTTCAGAGAAGAACAAATCAAAAAATGTGAATAACAGGAGAGAGAGAGAGAGAGAGACAAAGACAATAGGGGACTGGTGTATACTTAGAGAGAAAGTAGTCTTTTAATAAAGAAGGGCAAAATAGTCTTTTTAAAAGGCTTTTAACAAAAAAACCGTTGCGGATGCAAAAAAAAAAAATAAAGCCGCTATAGGTTAAAAAGGGGCGACCAAATAGGGCGCCCCACGCAATTTTTACCTTGCAACCTGGCAGCAAAAGAGAATAGGCCTGGCCATATCATTTCTTTAAACACCCCAATTATCAAGTTAATAATTTACCAACAATTACATATAATATAAAAGGAATTTTTACTTCTCATAGAATAGGCTAACCCCATATTTATTTAAAATCAATACCATTTCAATAAATTACCTCATATAGATATGTTATATGGTTTATAGCAAAAATTCTAATTTTGGGTATCTCCTACACTTAAGCCATTACACACGCTATGTTTAATTTCCCTCTCTCCATTCTCAGATTCTCTCTCTCATAGATACCTTTTTACATACAACTTCTCAATACAAGTTTTCCCCTTCTCTCTAAATTGATACTACCAAATCCCTTGTAATCGTGGTTAAAATTAGATTCCTCTCATTCACAACGCAGCTTCCTCCTTCCCCAATCTCAGGTAAACCCTAACGCTTACCGGCTTGTTTCTATAAGTAGTGTGGTAAGCATCTTTTTTTATTTTGGCCATTTTTGGTTATTCTCAACCTCTCTACTCACAAATTTGTATCTAATCAACAGTACCAAAGTCGTATTCTTATAATGTCTGAGAATACACCCCGCAAGTTGATTACTAGAGGTATACCCACTAAACTTCTCAATTTCGATGTGCCCTCTGCCACGACCCAAACCCCGGTCGTGATGGCGCCCAACACCTTGTTAGGCAAGCCCGACCATTTGAACATTTCCAACCCAATTATTAAAATTAAAATACCAATTAAGAAAAGATTTTTCGAACTGATAGTAATAGAAACAACGCGGAATCCACAATAATAGTAATAACAACCCATAACAGATCTGGCGTCATGAGTCAGAGCCTCTAGATACAACAGATCAACATCCTATACATATGAAAGTCTAGATGCGGAAGTAAAGAAAGATAAAGGGAGAAATCGGGTCCTGCGGATGCCAGGCAGCGACCTCGATGACTCCGACAGATGAACTAGGCAGCAGCAACAAACTCAGCTATGCCTCCTGGATCCCTGTATCTGCACACAAGGTGCAGGGAGTAAAGTGAGTACTCCAACTCAGTGAGTAATAGAAATAAACAACAACTGAAAGTAAGAATCCTTGTAGAAACACTACACAGTTCTATAACCAACAGAAAAAAAAAAGCAGTAAACAACAGCTGAGCAGGGAAACAGGTGAAAATCTCTTAAAGTCCTGCAAATTACCAATACTGCTGCGGCGCGCAGCCCGATCCAATAATAGTATATACTGCTGCAGCGCGCAGCCCGATTCAATAATAATATACACTGCTGCGGCGCGCAGCACGATCCAATAATAATAGTCGACTGCGCTCACTGGGGGGTGTGCGCAGACTCCGGTGGGGCTTCTTCAGCCCAAGCGCTATAATACTACGGCGTGCAGTCCGATCCACACAATTTATCACTGCGGCGTGCAGTCCGTTCCATATAATATATCACTGCGGCGTGCAGTCCGATCCATATAATATATATACTACTGCGGCATGCAGTCCGATCCAATACATGTATATGTATATACTGTTGCGGCGTGCAGCCCGATCTAGTATATATCAAATACCCTCACTATGGGGTCCTTGACCCCTCTCAGTAAATATAGACTTGGCCTCTCGGGCCCACTCAGCTAGGACGGGGTTTCCAACCCCAGGTATTTCTCATTTAGAGTGCAAATTGCTAAGACCGGTTCATATTATGTTTTACAGTTAAGGACATGACTGAGAGTATGTTTTCAACAGGTAAAGTAAGGTCAATTAGCTCAACATGCCCCCTAAGGGTTCTACAAATCGGCACAAGGCCCCAAACGTGGCAACTAGCCCAAAATATACGGATCTAAGCTCAGTCTCAGTCAAAATTACAGTAGAGCCATCAATCGGGATGGACCAAGTCCAAATCCCTCGCAGTAACATCACCACGCTCATCATACAGCGCGTATCTCATCTCAACATAGCACCACATTGTGCAAATACGGGGTTTCCAACCCTCAGTACATCATTTATAACCATTACTCACCTCAATCCAGCCAGAATCCTAGCTTGCCTTGCGCTTCCCTCGCAAATCGACCTCCTCGAGTGTAGTATCTGACCAAAATCACAAGGAATACGTTATGATAAGCTAATAGGACATAACCCAATTGAAAGAACTCGAAAAACACCCAAAAAATACGAAGTTGGCAAAACTCGAGCCCCGGGCCCACGTCTCGAAAAATTATGAAATTAACATAACCGGCTTCCTTATCTCTCCATGAGTTCATACATACCAAATTCACAAAAACCGGAGTCCATTTGACCCCTCAAATCACTAGTTTAAACTCTTTCAAATTTCAAGCCCTAACCTCCATTTTTAGCCTTAATTCCCTTGGATTTTCAGTGTCAATCCACGTTTTTACACCATAACAACATAATCAAAGACCAAGAATCCATACCCGATGAAGACTCTTGAAACCCTCTTCGAAATCGCCCAAAACCTTCTTAGTCCGAAATGAAAATGTTGAGTTGCTTCTAAAATTCGCGAAGATGAAATTAATACCATCTGAATAGCAGTTTCCGCTTCTGCGATGATTTTTTCGCTTCTGCGACACCGCTTTTGTGTTATTTATCCGCTTCTGCGGTTCTTCGATTTTTACCCAGGACCGCTTCTGCGGTCAACCAATCGCAAATGCGAGACCGCTTCTGCGGTCCGCATGTCCGCTTTTGCGGAACCTCCTAAGCCTCCTCATTTCGATTCTGCGACTTCCCCTATCGCTTCTGCGGAATATTCCAGGCCCCCTCAAGGACCGCTTCTGCGACCCTATAGCCGCATCTGTGGAACCGCTCCTGCGGCTCCTTTTTCGCAGATGCAGAAATACCAGAAGCCTGAAGATCAGACCTGTTGCATGCTTCCAAAATTCCCGTTTAACCATCCGAAATCACCCCGAGGCCCTCGGGACCTCAACCAAAAACACCAACCTACTCCTAAACTTCATACGAACTTGTTCCAATCATCAAAACATGTCAAACAACACAATAATCATCAATTCACCACGAATTCAAGCCTGAGTTAAACTAAAACTTTCGAAACTCACATTCGATCAAAAACCCGACCAAACGACGTCCGAATGACCTGAAATTTTGCACACATATCCAAAAATCTCACCTATCAACCGAAATCCGCCAACATTCCAACTCGCCAATTCAAACCTAATTCTACACCGGACCTCCAAATTAAATTCCGATCGCTCTCCTAAGTCTTAAATCATCCACCGAAGCTAGCCGAACCACCGGAACTCACATCCGAGCCCTCTAACTTAATAGTCAACTTCCGGTTGACTTTTCCAAAACAAGCTTCCTTCCAAGAGGCTAAGTGCCTCATTTCCAACTAAAACCAATCCAACTCTACCCGATCAACTCACATATTGATATTAAATCATAGAGAAACATAATATGGGGGAAACGGGGCGGATACTCACGTGACGATGGGCCGGGTCGTCATATCCTCCCCAACTAAAACAAACGATCGTCCTCGAGCGGGTCAAGAAACATACCTGGAGTCTCAAATAGGTGTGGATATCTACTCTGCATCTCCTGCTCGGTTTCCCACGTAGCCTCCTTCACGGGCTGACCTCTCCACTGCACCTTCACTGAAGCAATATCCTTGGACCTCAGCTTTCGAACCTGTTGACCCAGAACAGCTACCGGTTCCACATCATATGACAAATCATCGTCCAACTGAACCGTGCTGAAGTCAACACATGAGACGGGTCCCTACATACTTCTGGAGCATAGATACATGAAATACCGGATGCACACTAGACAAGCTGGGTGACAAGGCAAGCTCATATGCCACCTCTCCAATCCTCCTGAGTATCTCAAAAGGCCCAATGAACCTCGGGCTCAGCTTCCCTTTCTTCCCGAACCGCATAACACCCTTCATGGGCGAAATCTTTAACAAGACCTTCTCGCCTACCATATAGGACACATCACGTACCTTCCGGTCCGCATAACTCTTCTAGCGCGACTGTGCCGTACGAAGCCTCTCCCGGATCAACTTCACTTTCTCTAAAGCATCTTGAACCATCTCAGCCCCCAACAATCTAGCCTCACCGTGCTCGAACCATCCAACAGGAGATCTACACCGCCTACCACACAACGCCTCATACGGGGCCATCTGAATGCTCGACTAATAACTGTTGTTGTAGGCAAACTCTGCAAGTGGCAAAAACTCATCCCATGAACCTCCAAAATCTATAACACAGGCACGCAACATGTCCTCTAAAATCCGAATAGTGCGATCGGACTGTCCGTCCGTCTGAGGATGGAATGTTGTGCTCAACTCCACCTGCGTACCCAGCTCCCGCTGAAATACCCTCCAGAACTGAGAAGTGAACTGAGTAAATCTATCCGAGATAATAGACACTGGAACTCCATGTAACCTGACAATCTCCCGAATAAAGATCCCTTCCAGCTGCTCCGAAGAGTAAGTAGTACATACTGGAATGAAGTGCGCGGACTTGGTCAGCCGATCCACAATCACCCAAACTGAATCAAACTTCCTCAAAGTACGAGGGAGACCGCTCACAAAATCCATAGTAATCCTCTCCCATTTCCACTCAGGAATAACCATACGCCGAAGAACACCGCCCGGTCTCTGATGCTCGTACTTGACCTGCTGGCAGTTGAGACATCGAGCTACATGAATCACAATATCCTTCTTCATCCTCCTCCACCAGTAATGATGTCTCAAGTCCTGATACATCTTTGCGGTACCCGGATGAATGGAGTACCGCGAGCTGTGGGCCTCCTCTAGAATCAACTCCCGAAGCCCATCCACATTAGGCACGCAAACCCGGCCCTGCATCCTCAACACACCGTCATCATCAATGGCCACATCTCTGGAATCATCATGCTGAACTCTGTCCTTAAGGATAAGTAAATGTGGATCATCATACTGGCGCTCTCTGATGTGGTCATACAAGGAGGACCGAGAAACAACGCAAGCCAACACCCGACTCGGCTCTGAAATATCTAACCTCATCATCCGATTGGCCAACGCCTAAACATCAACTGCAAAGGGCCTCTCCCCAACTGGAATATATGCCAAGCTGCCCATACTAACCGCCTTCCGGCTCAAAGCATCGGCCACTACATTAGCCTTCCCCGGATGATACAATATGGTAATGTCATAATCCTTGTGCAACTCAAGCCACCTCCGCTGCCTCAAATTAAGATCTTTCTGCTTGAACAGATGCTGAAGGCTGCGATGATCAGTATACACCTCATAAGATACACCATACAAGTAGTGCCTCCAAATCTTCAGAGCATGGACTATAGCTGCTAACTCCAAATCATGCACAGGGTAGTTCTTCTCATGGGGCTTCAACTGACGAGAAACATATGCAATAACCCTACCCTCCTGCATCAGTACATATCCGATCCCAACTCTCGAGGCATCACAATACATAGTGTAGGAACCTGAAGCTGATGGCAATACCAATACTGGAGCCGTGGTCAAAGCTGTCTTGAGCTTCTGAAAGCTCTCCTCACACTCCTCGGACCACACAAAT
>MU781039.1:144046-184695 GCA_026770625.1 Nicotiana glauca
TTTTTCCCCCCCCCCCCCCCCAAAACCAAAAATTAATCTTTTGAAACACAAATTATTATAAAAAAGAAGGTAAGGATGAAAGAATCAACAAGAAACAAGAAAACCCAGTATACGTTTTTCCTTATTACCAATCAATATAGCCACAGAGAATAAAATAAGCAACAAATAATTAAAATAAGTACCTGTTAGGACAAAAGGAGTCTTGGGTAAGAGAAATATAAGCCCTAAGAGAATCCAATTTCGGTCAATAGAGAAAAACCCAGTTGGTAAAATCAGAGAGTGAAGAGCTAGCATTGGAGAAGGAGGCTATCTCATTGATGGAGGAGAACAGATGGTAAGATCTGATACTTGGGTGTTTCGATATTTACGAAGTGCCTCTAGAATAAGGGATTTTGGGTGTTTTGGGGGCTAAAAAAAATAACAAAATTAGGCCACTTAAAAAAAATGTGGGACTGATAGGATTTAATGAAATTTATGGAGGGAAAACGAGGTGGGAAACATTGACCGTCGCCAAAGGATATTTTTGCAGCTAACCGTTACCACAGAATGACCTACTGCCACGGTTACACAAACCATCACAATAGATTACTATATGGAAACGGTTATTCTAATAATGCAACGGTTTATTTTAAAAAGTGTCCTAATAGGTTAAACAGTTTATAGAAACGGTTAGAAATGTTGCCATAGGTTTTCTATGGCAACGGTTTAGTAACCGTTGCTAATTAACTGTTGCCATAGGCTCATTTTCTAGTAGTGCCGGTGATATGAAACCTCAATACAGGCCTAAGCCACAACACAAGGCTGAGACCCCATCTCGCATCACAGAAATAGAACACCTAAATCTACCCCGAAAGGTCATATCTCCACGTAGCCTCGCTACAACGCGCGATCCTATCCAAACACTGCTACCCATAAAATACCCCAAGTCGCTTTGATCAAAATCGACAGCCACGTACAATTTGATTTCTGGAACTAAGGCAATTCATTACACCCATGGTGAAACAAATAACATACGCCACGCTACCCGATAGGACATAATCGATACGTTGTTCCCTAAGCAACGCTCAATTACTCTTCCTGCTCAACTTTCACTATGAATCCCCAATAGAACCGCACCGCATGTGCCCATAACTTCCATCTCCACATCCACACGGCACATGAATCATCATATCTGATCCCTAATTAAACCTTTTGAGTACGTGCACACCTTTAATACCCAATCATTCCATGACAAATACTCTAAAATTTTCCTGTGCCACCAAGCAAACCCGAATACTACCAGTTGATCCAACAGGAAAATGCCGCAATACCACCGAAGTATCATCAGTTTAATCACATTACCCTTTTCCGAGACAAATACTCTCGTCAAATCACTTCCAATTAGCAGCACCTTTTTCCTTGATTATCTGAGGCTACCCGTTGCCTAAGAGTTTTTGAACTTCATTTCAGAACTGAACTATAACCTAGCACACGCCAGTCTCAATCCTCCACAACATACCGCATATACCATACCATCTAAGGATAACGTGAAAACTTTTATCTCCCTTCCGAGCCACAAACATCTACGCACTCAACTAGTCAAGAACTTCCATTAATCCCTTCTAGAAGAAAATCATTACATTTCCCATTCCTCTCATATTCATATGCACCTCTTCAACCACGGTAGAAATCAACAAGAACTCTCCCAATTTCGTTTGCATAAATTAAACTGCCAGGACTGAATCCTTCTAACTCGACCAAGCTAAGCAAGCCATCAAAACCCAAGAGCATTGCTGCAAAATACCCGTACGAACTCACTACCTCGAACACACATAAATAATTAATCATATCCTTTCCTTACTGATTCGGTCTACTATCAAGCTACTTCATCTATCTAGATTTCCTTCTGATTCATTTTCAACTTGATATCCCCTTTTGTTGTAGTACCATAATCTCTCAACCCAGGCTCACTACCCGAGACCCGAGCATAAGACCACACTATCTAAAACCCATAGCCGCTGAATACTCTCTCAATATCCCCAGAAACACCACATTCCAGAATACTTTTCTCTGAAGAACTTCCTACGAATCCAAAATCCGTTACCTTTACTTTCCTAATACTGATACATAGAATCCCTTAATTATCATAAAAATACCACAAGTCTTGACCTCTTCCAATGAAAATACAGTCTCTAACCACATACACAACCTTAAGACACCCGATTGTTCCCTGTAGAATCTTGAACACATTAGAACCATCCTCGAAAGTCATTCACTCTTTATTCAAACTGCAACTTACCTGACCTACGACCAGAACCACCCGTGCCTCATTGGTACTTCGATACAACAAAATGAAATCATCATCCCAATACAACCAAGCAACTTCCTGCTGTATGCGCCGGGCATTATTTACCAACAACACTCTAGACATTTCGTGATTCTCATACCTTGTGAAGCATAATATAACCTCTGTCAAAATTTTCCTTTACTTTAGCCATAGCTAATTCTCTCACATGCCCCAAACTGGAACCAACATAGCACCTAACTGTGCAATCAACTGCTCACAGCAGACTCCGCCACTTGGCTCGAAGCCATAGATCAAGACACACTCAACAACTCATAATACTTTTACTCTATTGATGCCACAATACCATAGTGAGATAAAACTGAAATCATTTACAAGTTGTGAGAACACAGATCATCCAGCACTGAAAATCTTCTACAATTCTCGCATTCATCCCCACAAAAGTGAAGCCCACTCTCTTAAGCAATCCAAAATTCCAAATTTCAACATGTACCCTTCTGTTACACATGAGATCTTCTAACATACACATAAGGATCACACCACTTCAGAACACTTCGCAGGAGATAACCCACCTGCTTGCCTCAATATAATATTTCTGTATACCTTCCACCGTTATAAAATGTCCGCAGTCACTTAGTCTTCCTAAGTCTGAACTCATACCGCAACGTAAAATTTACTTCACTCCCAACTAGGAGACACAAAAAGATTCTTCACGTGCCCATCACTCGGGGCCACACATCCGGTCACAGTGGAAATCAAACACTTAATAGTTCATCTATCATCCAGCAGACCTTCCTCATCACTTCCAAGTTACATAGATACGTCTTGTAGTGCTAACATACTCATCACATGGCTATCCAGCCATCACTTCCACTAATAAGGACAATACCGAACATATAAGTTCAAATCACTTACTCACACAATCAGCACCTCGGTGCTCAAGTCATAGGCAAAGATCCGGCCTCAAGTCTTCTAGACTATCCCAATATATACTCACGGAGATTACATCTCGCCCCTCGATCGGGGAATCACAAGACATCAAGGCACATCAAATTCTGAGCGCTCATGCGCACATACGAATGTGTGGAAGGAATTTTCAAGAGTTATATCTCAAGCTGAATCAAGGACGCACGATAAGAATTCAAGAATGTGAAGTTTTCCTAAAGGTTCTGCAGCCTCTTGATGACAAATATAGACGTCTCCATATCGATCCACAAGACTCTACTAAAACTACTCATGACTCGTGAGACCTAGTAACCTAGGCTCTGATACCAACTTGTCACGACCCAAACCCCGCACTGGTCGTGATGGCGCCTCTCGTGAAGACAAGGCCATCCAACTAACCCAACTCGTCTCTTTCAAAATAGTTAAGCATAAATAAACAGCAAAAATATGGCTTAATGATATCAATTAACGAAATTACAACCCAACACAACCCTAATCGGGGTGTCATAAGTCACGAACATCTATATGAATGTAATTCCACTTTACAAGTCAAGATATACACAGAATAGGAATAATGAATAACATAGAAAGATAGTGGTGTTGCGAATGCTAGCAGTCACCTCGCTAAACCTCCACAACTCTGCCTCCACGCAGCCAATGCCCGCTACCGGGTGAATAAATACCTGCAACTGCATGCGAGGTGCAAGGAGTAAAGTGAGTACTCCAACTTAGTGAGTAATAAAACAAATAACAACTGAGCAATAAGAAATCACGTAAAGCAACCAACATGTTGTATATAAGCTGGGTACAATTCTTTGAGAAAAATAGTGAAAAAGTGAAATCTTTAGAAATATCTTGGCTCAATTTAAATCTCTTTTGAAAATGATCCTTTCAACAGTTACGAAATGATTTCAAAACAGCTAGTGCTGATAAGCACAGAAAAATCCGCCCCTCGGGCACAAATACCACAGTATAACAGGTAAAAAGGCAAATAAATATGCTAGATACGCACTTAAAATTTCACCCTCTCGGGCAACATCTCAAAACAGTACTAGCCTCTCGGGCTCATTATCAATCGCTCAGAATAGTATCAGCCGCTCGGGCTCAGTATCACATCACTCAGAACGGTATCAGCCCCTCGGGCTCAGTATCACATCACATGGGTACCTGCGCTCACTAGGGGTGTACAGACTCCGAGAGGGGCCCCTTACGGCCCAAGCGCAATATCAAGCCACCTCGTGGCATATAAAACAAGGCCTGAAATCCTTCCCACATCATACTTGAAAGCCTCCTCACATCACTCACAAGGCCTGAAAGCTTCCTCACATCACACACGAGGCCTAAAAGCCTCACTCAGTCCAGAAAATGCCATAAGCACCTCGGGCATCAATAAAATAGTAGAGTTCAGCCCAAACAGCAGTGGAATATCAGTTAAGTCTCAAAAATTCAATTAAAGTGGCTGAGTTTGTAAAACAGTATAATCAACAGGACTGAGTTCAAGTAGTATATCAAATAGTGAGGAAGGAGTGATAAAAATCCACGGAGGATTCAAATAATTGGCATGAAGCCCCAATATGGCAATCAACCCAAATCATGATAATATAAATAAGTTTCAGTCAAATACGCGGTAAAATCAACAATCGGGACGGACCAAGTCACAATCCCCAATGGTGCTCCACCCCATGCTCGCAATCCGGCGTGCAAGTCACCTCAATATAGCACTACGACATGCAAATCTGGGGTTTCAAACACTCAGGATATCATTTACAATCATTACTCACCTCGAACCGGCGAAATCTCTAGCTCGCGATGCCTTTGCCTCTCAATTCGGCCTCCCGTGCGTCGAATCTATCCAAAATTAGAGCGAATACATCACAATATGCTAAGGGAACAAAGCCCAAGCGAAAACATTCAATAACGGGTACAAATCCCAAAATTACCAAAACCCGAGCCCCGGGCCCACTTCTCGGAACTCAAAAATTTTCACATTAATAGATTTCTTATCTTCTCACGAGTTCATACATACCAAGAAATTTCAAATCCGGGCTCAAATGGCCCATCAAATCCCCAAATCAAATTTTAGGCTTAGTTTTCATGAATTCCTACGTGGATTTCACAATATGAGCGAGTTTTAAGTTCAAAAATCTTACCACCAATCGATTCTCCTTGAATCCCTCGTTAATTTTCTTCAAAAAGCTCTCAAAAAGATCAACAATGGAGTAAATTAGCTCCAAAATCGCAGATGAAATGTTTTAAAACATTCTGCCCAGGTCTGACTCTTCCTTCTTCGCGAACGCGGTCAAACCCTCGCGTTCGTGAAGCACAACCTTGCATTGACCAAAACTTACCCTATGCAAACACGACACAGAGGTCGCGAACATGATGCCTCAACTCCCTTACATACGCTAACGATAGGCACCTGATGCGAACGCGAAGAGTAATTCCACTGGACCCCAAATACTAATACTCAAACGCGAAGCATCAGCTCCCATCCTTTCGCGAACGCGAGCCCTCGGGCGCGAATGCGAAGGTTTAAATTCCTGCCTTCCAAAATTCCTTTTTCGCGAGCGTGAGGCTCCTCTCGAAAACGCGAAGAGATAAATCTCTTCAACACTGAACCTTTAATTTTTGCAACTTCCCAACTCCAAAAATGGTCCGATTGACCATTGAAACTCACCCGAGGCCCCTGGGACCTCAACCAAAAGCACCATCACATCCTAAAACCTCATTCAAACATGTTCCAATCCCCAAAACACCTCAAATAACACCAAAACCATCAATTCACATCGAATTCAAGCCTAAGTTTTCCAAAAACTTCCGAAACACGCATTTGATCAAAAACCCAACAAAACCACGTCTGAATGACCTGAAAGTTTGCACACACATCCCAAATCTCATAACAAAGCTATAGCATCTCTCGGAATTCCATTCTGAGCCTCGGATCAAAATGTCACTTACCAACCGAAAATCGCCAAAATACTAACTTCGCCAAAACAAGCTAATTTCTACACCGGACCTCCAAAACCAATTCCGATCACGCTCCTAAGTCACAAATCATCTAACGAAGCTAACCAAATAATAAAAACTCTGATCCGAGCTCATATACAAATAATTCAAACCTCGGTCAAACCTTTCAAATTTAAAGCTTCGAGCTGAAACTGTTCTTTCAAATTTCTTCCATTTTTCCTGAAACCCAAAACCAATGATCTACATTAGTTATAATACCCAACATGGGGCAAGTCATACCTGAGAACTAGCGATCAAAGTGCAAAAGTTTAAAACGACCGGTTGGATCGTTACAATTATACATGTATTATGTTGTATTTATACGTATTTATATGTATTCTGATGTATTTTTATTGTCGTCTTTTTAAGTTTCTTTCAAGGTTCCCATCACTATTTTTACTTCTAATTTCATTGTATTTATTTGTTTTTTTCAACCGTTTATATTTCCATTCTGTATTTAGTTGTATTCATATGTATTCATGTATGATATAAATTTCGATTCTGTATTTAGTTGTATTTATATGTTTTTATTCAAGTTAAATGCAGGGAATTAAGTTTTTTGTGAAACACCTACCAAAATTTGCACCCCATATCAATGTATATACTAACACTGATATAGTCTCTGATCTAAAAGAGAACTTTACTCCAGATCAGTACCAACAACTTGTAATACTTGCTTTGGAAATTTTCTTCAAATGAAGCATTGTGAAGTCCAACATCAACTCTTCAGATGCTTCATGGCTCTCCAGTTAGAAGGCACTCCTAAAATGTATTTTCAACACACGTCAATGGTACTTCCTTACATTTCACATTAAAGGAGTTTGCGCTTGTGACTGGCCTCAAATGTGTTGGTAATGATGCTGATTTTGAGTTTAGTGAAAAGGTTCCTAACCAGCTTTTTGAGACTTACTTTGGAGGTGCTAATCTTGTCAAGAAGAAACATTTGATGAAATTCTTTGCTGACAAGAACTGGGGTCCTGACAATAATGGTGATGCCTTGAAGATATCTTTGTTGTATTTCATACACACCTTCATTTTTTAATCCGAGAAGAACAGTACAACCATACCAAGGCTACATTTTAACTTGGTAAAGAGTGAGCACTATTCTAAATAGCATTGGGGTTTAAAAGCATTTGAAACGCTGACAAAATCAATTAGCAAGGAGATGGATGCTCATAACAAGTATTACAGGATAGCAGGGATGCCCCTAGCTATACAAGTGTGGTTTTATGAGTGTTGTTCAGATGTTGATCCCAAAATTACACTCTGAGTTGATAATGTGGTCCTCAGAATACTCAATTGGAGTACCATCGGAAATCAGCCAAACTTTGCTTATATGATGAACGACATGTTCAATGACAACATAAACATGGTAATATACAAATTGTATAATGGCTACTTTATATTTTATTAATAATTAATTCTGCATACATTAGAATACAGAAGTATACAGTTGCATACAGATAAGTTTTTGATGCTGCAATACCTACTTTAATATTCTGCTTTAATACCTTTTGATATATTCTCACATGTATGTTGCATACACTTGTACACAAATGCATACATATATTGGATACATTTAAATACAGCTACTACATACATTTGCATGCAGATGCATACAACAGTATACAGCTGTTGTAGCCTTCATTATTAATTCCTCATACAATTGCATATAATTTCCCAATCATTAGTGCTGTCCTAATTTCAATACAAATTTCAGTTTGATTTTAGATCTGCACGTGTATGTTTGTAGTAAGAATTTGATTGTATTT
Source organism: Nicotiana glauca (assembly GCA_026770625.1). NCBI lineage: Eukaryota > Viridiplantae > Streptophyta > Magnoliopsida > Solanales > Solanaceae > Nicotiana > Nicotiana glauca. The sequence continues at coordinate 152,054 of MU781039.1, forward strand.
TGTTTTTCATATTGTTTACATGGACATCCATCCAACCGATATAGAGCTTGCCGTTATTTAGATTCCTCCTGTAGGTGCTGATGTTGAGAACAGACCTACTCCTGCCCATTTAGACAAGTCGGGAGAGGATTCAGATGACTTTTCTCCTACACCTGATCTTTAATGTAAGAAGAAACATGTTGCAAGTGTTGGTCCATCTTCATCACCGCCCCATAAAAAGCACAAGCAACACGAAAGGCATCCGAATGAAACAGAGTATCAATCCAAGATCCCTCTTGTTTGTGTATCCGAGTTTGGACAGAATGTTTTGCAGCACAATCAGCTGCCAGATTCCAAAAATGACGAAGTATGTTCTTTGAAGAAAGACCTAAATTCATTCAAAGAATACGTGAGTACTTAACCACATATTAAACATTACAGTTTAGGGATTAACATTCATATATTTTTAGCGCAATCTTCTAATTATTTCTGTCTTGTTTAGGTTATGAGAGAGTTCAAGTCCCTGAGAATGCTGATCAATGATAACTTCAAGATGCTTTCTGACAAGCTTCAACACAATCAGCAAAATCAAAGTTTACACCAGAGAAAGGAACCCATAGGGAGACGGGATGATGGTGTTGACACAGCTGTCGGAGATAATGTTGAGGTTTAACATTTTTAACATCTCTAGCATACTTTTATATCTCTTGTTTGTTGTTATACTTAAATAAATATATTTAAAAGTTGTATTTATTCGACAAGTATTCAACTGCCTAATTAAAAGGAAAAATGAATTAGACCAACACATGTATTTAAATGTATTCAGAAATATGTAATTGGAATTAACTGTTGTATTTAAATATATTCAACAGTTTTTTAATGTATTCTGATTTGTTATTCTTGCATATGTGTGATGTATTTCACTAAGATTTTGTGACGACCCAGCCCGTCGTCACGTGAGTTACCGCCCTGTTTCCCCTATTTTCTGCTTCCTTATGTTTCATTATAGGAGTCTTGGGTGAATGAGTTGAATTGGATTGATTTTAGATGGAAATGAGACACTTAGTCTCTTTAAGGAAGGCTTGTTTTGAAAAAGTCAATCGGATATTGACTTATGAGTTAGAGGGATCGGATGTGATTTTCGATGATTCGGTTAGCTTCGGGGGATGATTTGTGACTTAGGAATATGATCAGAATTGATTTTGGAGGTCCGGTGTAGAATTAGGCTTGAATTGGCGAAGTTAGTATTTTGGCGAATTCTGGTTATTAGGTGAGATTTTGATCCGAGGGTCGGAATGGAACTCCGAGAGTTGATGTAGCTTCGTTAGGTTATTTGGGATGTGGGTGAAAAATTTCAGGTCATTCAGAGGTGTTTTGGTTATGTTTTTCATCGAATGCGTATTTCGGAAGTTTTTAAAGAACTTAGGCTTGAATACGACGTAATTTGATGGTCTTAGCATTGTTTGATGTGTTTTGATGATTGGAACAAGTTTGAATGATATTTTAAGATGTGTTGGTGCTTTTGGTTGAGGTCCCGGGGACCTCGGGGTGATTTCGAATGGTCAATCGGACCAATTTTGGCATTTGAAGATTGCAGGTTTTTCCAGCTATTTGTTGTAGAGAATTTACCCTTGGCGTTCGCGTAAAGGGTCACGCATTCGCGAAGAAAGAAATTGGGAGGCTGATGAATTACTCTTCGGATTCGCGTGTGTAGGTCCGCGTTCACGGAGGGTTAGCTAATTGTGCATCGCGTTCGCGTGGATGTAACCGTGAACGTGTATAAGGAATTGAGTTCAGGGGGTTTTTAGTCTTCTCGTTCGCACCCGTGCTGTCGCATTCGCATAGTGAGTTGTGAGTAAGCTTCACGCTCGCGAAAATTGGACCGCATTCGCGAAGGGCATTTTTGGGCTGATGGAATTTTGAGCATCGCGAACGCGAGAGAGACCTCGCGTTCGCATAGAGGAAAATAGGTCTGGGCAGAAGAGTTTTTATTAAACATTTCATCTGCGAACCAAGTCTTATTTCCAGCATTTTTTAGCAACCTTAAAAGCTTTTGGATGGAAATTGAAGGTGATTTCGACTGGTGTGATTGGAGGTGAGTTCTATGACCTAAATACATGATTTAATGGTATAATTAACATAGAAATTTGTGGAAATTCATCAAAAGAGGGTAAAACTAGGGCTTGGAAATTTGGTATTTCAAAGTGGGATTTGATGGGTCATTTGGGCTCGGATTTGGGAGTTTTTGGTATGTATAAACTCGTGGCAAGATAAGGAATCCGATGATGTTAATTTTCTGATTTTTCGAGAAGTGGGCCCGGGGCTCGAGTTTTTCGTGAATTTCGATATTTTTTGAGTCTTTTCGATTGGGTTATGTTCCCTTAGCCTATTATAACGTATTCATTGTGGTTTTGATCAGATTCGACGTGCGAGGTGGTCGATTTGCGAGGCAAGGGCATAGCGAGCTAGGATTTTAGCCGGCTTGAGGTGAGTAATGATAGTAAATGAACTTCTGAGGGTTTGAAACCCCGGATTTGCACAACATAGTGCTATATTGAGGTGAAACACACACTTAATGGCGAGCGTGAAGTTGTTTACTACTGGGGATTGTGACTTGGTCTGTCTCGTTTGATATTTTACCGCGTATTTGACTAAGTTGATTTGTTTACCATCGTGATTTGGACTTATTGCCGTGTTTTGGGCTTAATGCCGATTATTTAAATCCTTCGAAATTTGCTATCACTATTTCCTCACTATTTTGACACGTTATTTGAACCCAGTCCTAATAATTATACTGTTTTGCAAACTCAGCCGCTTTAATTGAATTTTGAGACTTTAATGATATTTCACTATTGTTTGGGCTGAGAACTATTATTTTATTGATGCCCGAAGGGCTTATGATATTTCTGGACTGAGTGAGGCTTTTAGGCCTTGAGCGTGATGTGAGGAGGCTTTTAGTCCTCGAGTGTATTGTGAGGAGGCTTTCAGGCCTCGAGTGTATTGTTAGGAGGCTTTCAGGCCTTGAGTGACATGTGAGGAGGCTTTCAGGCCTCGAGTGTGATGTGAGAAGGCTTTCAGGCCTTATGTTGATATAGCGCATTGGCCGTAAGGGGTCCCTCCGGAGTCTACACACCCACAGTGAGTGTGGGTACCCATGTGATATGATACTGAGCCCGAGGGGCTGATACTGTTTTGAGTGACTGATACTGAGCCCGAGGGGATGATACTATTCTAAGTGACTAATGCTTAGCCCGAAGGGCTGATACTATTCTGATCGATTGGTACTGGGACCGTGGGGCAGATTTCTACTCACTATTTGCTTGTTGTTTTACTTGATTTACCAAATTTTTAAAAGGAGATTTCATTTGATTCTGTACTGTTCTACTGTTTTACTACTTTTACTGCCTGATATAGAATTGTTTTATGCAGTTATGTGATTTCTTATCTTCGGTTATTATTTATTATTATTACTCACTGGGTCTGAGTACTCACATTACTCCCTGCACAATGCGTGCAGATTCAGGATTAGCAGAGTCCGCACCTGAGCACTGACATCCTTTTCAGATCAGGCAGGGAGATCGGAGCTTCGAGGTAGCTGTTGGCGTCTTCAACCCCTTGACTCCTCTATTTTATGCTATTTTAGTTATTCCTGATTTCTGTATCAAATATTCTATTTTGTAGACTTATTGCATTTCTATAGTAGCTCATGACGTGTGACACCCAGGTTTGGGCTGTGTCGGGTTGGTTTCCTCATGATTATCGTTGTTTTTTTGCATTGGTGATTGTTTAATACGCATTTTGGATATATAAATGTTAAGTAACTGTTAAAAAAAGTAATTGTGTTTATTCTGGCTGGTCTTGTCTTGACGAGAGGTGCCATCACGGTCGGGTTTGGGATTTGGGCCGTGACAAGTTGGTATTAGAGCCTAGGTTACTAGGTCTCACGAGTCATGAGCTGGTTTAGTACAGTCTCGCGGATTGGTATGGAGACGTTTGTACTTATCCTCGGGAGGCTGCAGAACCTTTTAGGAAAACTTCACATTCTTGAAATTCTGACGTGCAAACTTGTTGATCTGAGTGCTAAACTTCTCTTTGTTCTATTCTCTCACAGATGGTGAGGACACGAGCTACCGGACGTGACGGCCGACCACTAATACCACCCACTAAGGCCACTAGAGGCCGCAGACGCGTTCGTGGTCGTGGCAGAGGTATAGCAGCAGGGGCAGCACCTGTGGATCCTCTAGTTACCCTAGCTCAGGACCAGGCTCCAGTAGCACCAGTTCAGGCACCAGCTGTGCCCATTGTGATTCCAGTTCTTCAGGAGACATTGGCTCAGATCTTGATCGTTTAAACGGGCCTGGCTCAGGTGGTTTCAGCCACCACAGCATCAGCAGCTACTTCACAGGCCGGGGAGGCAATCGGACCCCCGCTCCTCACACACTTGAGCAGGCAGTGCAGGGATTACATACTCCAGAGGCACCCCCAGCTCAGCCAGTTATACTAGTATAGGAGTTCATAGTTCCAGTTATGCCCGAGGATGAGTAGCGTCACCTCAAGAGGTTTGGTAGACTCCAGCCTCCGACATTTAGTGGAGCTGAGGGCGAGGATGCCTAGGGTTTTCTTGACAGGTGTCAGCGTATGCTCCATACAGCGGGTATCTTTGAGTCCAGTGGTGTGGATTTTACTACTTTACAGTTTACTGGGGCTGCCTTCACTTGGTGGGAGGCGTATGAGAGGCGTAGGCTAGCTGGTGCACCACCTTTGACTTGGAAGGAGTTCTCCACTCTCTTCTTGGAGAAGTATGTATCGCAATCCCGCAGAGAGGAGTTGCGCAGGCAGTTTGAGTGGCTACGGCAACAAGATATGACTGTGTCTCAGTACGAGATGAGGTTTTCAAAGTTGGCTCATCATGCCATCAGGATGGTTCCATCGAATCGTGAGTAGATCAGGAGATTTGTCGACGGCCTTAACTACCACCTCCGTGTTCTTATGACTAGAGAGAGAGAGTACTAGGTGCTTCATTCAAGGAGTTAGTTGATATAGCTCAAGAGATTGAGGCAGTTCGCCGTTAGGATCGAGAGGAGATGGAGGCCAAGAGGCCTCGAGGTTCTGGCAGTTACAGTGGATTCTCCTTCGAGGAGCCAGTTCTAGCAGGGTAGTGGTCGTTCTTTTAGGCCCGCTCAGTCGGCCCGTTTTGAGTATTGTGGAGCATCTTCAGGTCGTGGTTATAATGGTTCTCAGCAGAGTCAGCCTTCACTCAGCGCTCACTCAGCGCAGAGTTCATCTCGATCCCCATCTGTTCAGGTTTCTTTTAGGCCGAGTGCATCTGCCAGTCACTCTGGCGTGAGGGGTTCCCTTCAGCCCCATTCGCCAACACTCGGGAGTTATTATTAGTGCGGGGAGTTTGGGCATATATGTAGGCAGTGTCCTCGTCGTGATGCTAGCTCATCTCAGAAGAGGGGTCAGCCATCGTCTTCTGGTCCAGTTTCTTTAGCACCTGCCCCACCAGCTAGGGGTGAGGGTCAGGAAGCCAGGGGTCGCCCCAGAGGCGAGGGTCGATCGGGCAATGGTCAAGCTTGCTTATATGCTCTTCAGGGCAGGACATATGCTGTTGCTTCAGATGCTGTCATTACAGGTATTATTTCAGTCTGCCACAGGGACGCCTCAGTCTTATTTGATCTCGGTACCACCTATTCTTATGTGTCCTCATATTTTGCTCATCATTTGGGTACGACCCGAGGGTGTCTTGCTTTACCTGTTCATATATCTACCCCGGTGGGCGATACTATTATTGTAGACCATGTGTATCGGTCATGTTTGGTGACTATTAGGGGTCTGGAGACCCGAGTCGATCTATTGCTATTGAGCATGGTGGATTTTGATGTTATTTTGGGCATGGACTAGTTATCTCTGTGTCATGCTATTTTGGACTGTCATGCTAAGACAGTCACTCTGGCTATACCGGGTGTTCCAAGGATCGAGTGGCATGGTGTGACTGACTATGTTCCTAGCAGGGTGATTTTATTCTTAATGGCCCAGCGTATGGTTGGGAAGGGTTGCCTTTCATATTTGGCATTTGTGAGAGATGTTGGAGCCGAGACTCCTCGCATTGATTCTGTCCCCGTTATGAGGGAGTTTCCCGATGTGTTTCCTACAACCTGTCGGGCATGACGCCGGATAGGGATATTGATTTTGGTATTGACCTGGTGCTAGGCACTCAGCCCATTTCCATCCCACCATATCGTATGGCACCAGCGGAGTTGAAAGAATTGAAGGATCAGCTTCAGGAACTCCTAGATAAGGGGTTCATTCGGCCTAGTGCATCACCGTGGGGTGCACCGATTCTATTTGTGAAGAAGAAGGATGGCACCATGAGAATGTGCATTGACTACAGGCAATTAAACAAAGTAACAGTGAAGAACAAATAGCATCTGCCTCGCATTGATGATTTATTTGACCAGTTTCAGGGAGCAGGGTATTCTCCAAGATTGATCTCCGTTTGGGCTATCACCAGTTGAAGATCAGAGATTCAGATATTATGAAGACTGCTTTTAGGACTAGATATGGCCATTATGAGTTTCTTGTCATGTCTTTCGGGCTGACTAATGCCCCAGTAGCATTCATGAATTTGATGAACAGTATATTTCGGCCGTATCTGGATTCATTTGTTATTGTTTTTATTAATGATATTCTGGTGTACTCGCGTAGCCAGAAGGAGCACGCACAATATTTTGCGAGTTGTATTGGAGAGATTGAGGGAGGAGAAACTTTATGTAAAGTTCTCCAAGTATAAGTTTTGGCTTAGCTCAGTAGCTTTCTTGGGGCACGTGGTGTCCAGCGAGGGTATTTAGGTCGACCCAAAGAAGATAGAGGCGATGCAGAGTTGGCCTAGACCGACCTCAGCCACAGAGATTCAGAGTTTCCTTGGGTTGGCAAGTTATTATCACTGGTTTGTTCAGGTATTTTCCTCTATTGCATCGCCCTTGACTAAGTTGACTCAGAAGGGTGCTCCATTTGTATGGTCGGACGAGTGTGAGGAGAGCTTTCAGAAGCTCAAGACAGCTTTGACCACGGCTGTAGTATTGGTTTTGCCCTCAGCTTCAAGTTCTTATACTGTGTATTGTGATGCTTCGAGAGTTGGGATCGGTGTGTATGATGCAAGAGGTAGAGTTATTGCTTATGCTTCTTGTCAGTTGAAGCCCCACGAGAAGAACTACCATGTACATGATTTGGAGTTGGCTGATATAGTTCATGCTTTAAAGATTTGGAGGCACTACTTGTATGGTATATCTTGTGAGGTATTCACCGATCATCGCAGTCTTCAGTATTTGTTCAAACAGAAGGACCTTAATTTGAGGCAGCAGAGGTGGCTAGAGTTATTGAAGGATTATGACATTACCATTCTATATCACCCGGGGAAGGCCAATGTAGTGGCCGATGCTTTGAGTCGAAAGGCAGTTAGTATGGAAAGCTTGGCATATATTCCAGTTAGGGAGAGGCCCTTTGCAGTTGATGTTCAGGCCTTGGCCAATCGGTTGGTAAGACTAGATATTTCGGAGCCTAGTCGGGTGTTGGCTTGTGTGGTCTCTCGGTCTTCCTTATATGATTGCATCAGAGAGCACAAGTATGATAAGCCACATTTTCTTGTCCTTAAGTTGGGGAGGTTGCTGTTCATTAGCTGATCGCACGGTTGTGTGTTATGTTGGTTCCGTTTCGAGGTATATCGGCGGATCAGTCCTGGTTGCAGAAATGAGTGGCACGAGTGAAGAAATTTTTTGATAAAGGTTATATGATGCTTCATAGATGCGAGGAAATAATAGGATGTCTTGAGCTGTTGTTGATAAAGAATGCTCTGTGTATAGGGAAGGAAGATGTTTGTTTGTATTGGAATGGATCATATCCTGCGGTGTCAGAGTGCTAATAAGGCACGAGTGGTTCTATTCGTTGAGTCAGGTAATTTGCAGTTAGAATAGGGGTGAATGACTCTCGAGGATGGTTTTATTGTGTTCAAGATTTTGCATGCAATAATCAGGTGTCTTAAGGTGGTGTACGTGGCTAGAGACTATCTTTCCATTAGAAAAGGATCAAGACTTGTGATATTTAATGTTGATTATGGGATTCTATGTATCAGTATCTGGGAAGTAATGGTAACGAATTCAGATTCGCATGAAGTTCTTAAAGTAAAGTATTCTGGAATGTGTTATTTCTGGGCATGGTTGAGAAAGTATTCAGTGTCCTATGGGTCTTAGACAATGTGGTCTTATGTTCGAATCTCGTGTGATAAGCCTGGATTGAGGCATTGTGATGCTACAACGAGGGACAGATATCAAGTTGATGATAAATCAGCAGGGAACCTAGATAAATGAAGTAGCTTGATGGTAGACTGCACCGGAATGGTAAAGATATGATTAATTCTTTGTGTGTGTAAGGTTCGGTTCAGTTCGGAATGGAAGGTCATTAAATTCTTAAGCAGCACGGGCAGCTGCAGGTGATTTAAGAATCGATATTCAGATTATTAGTGTGGATGATCCTCATAGGACTAAGGAAAATGGTATTGCCAGCCATAGCGATTTGATGAGGGTATATGCTAAAGAAAAAGGGCAATGTGATTAAGTTGATGGCACTTTGGTAGCGTTGTGGCACTTTCTTGCTAAATCGACTGCTGATATCTGAGTCTGTTTGATGGCACAAGAGAATTTTAGAATATCTTTCATGGAATGATTGGGTACTCAGGTGTAATATGTGCTCATACTGCGGAATTGGGGATCAGGAACAGTAATTCGTGTGCTATATGGAGTTGGAGATTGGGAGTTCTCAGGTTCGAACTGTGCTGCGGTTGTGGATCGTATGTATTGGTACTGTTAGCGGCTATTGGGATTTGGAAGCCCGAGTGGATCTTTCTTTGCTTGGTATATTAGATTTTGGATATGACATTGGGGTGTGGACTGGTTGTCTTATTGTTGGGTTATTCTAGACTATTGTGTTATGGGTTATGTCGGAAAATGCCACAGGTTGCGTGGCGAGGTGCATCGAACTATGTTCTAGCAGAATGGTTGTGTTCCAAAGACCAGCGGACGGCTGGGAAAGATTGCTTTCCTTAATTGGGCCTTCGTGGCTGATGTCAGTGCAGAGGCTGCTACTATTGGTTCAGTTCTAGTATTGAGGGACACCTTTCGAATGTTGATATCAGTATTTATTTGGTGTCGGGCACCGTATCGTATGGCTCCGGCATAAGTTATAGTAGTGGAAGGAGCAGCTTCAGGCTTCTTCGTAATGAGTTTGTTGGTAAGCTGATTGTATACCTATTTAGCTTGAGTTGGCTTGGTTAGTCCCGGATTGTATTGATGAAGGATTGGTTGATTCGATCGTTATTGAACCTGCTAGTGATCCAGGAGAGGTCTATGAGTTGCTTTTTTTGTGCTGTAAGGCGTTATGATTTTCGGACTGTGGGCCCATGTAGTGCGATGCTATCGAGATTCATAGTGGAAGTTGAGTTTTGTAGCTTACAACGCTATAAGTAGATCTCATTATGCACTTAATATGCTTACGACCGATAATCGGTATTTTGTTATAATGAGCAAATTTGGCTCGATATGCATCTCCCTATGTGAGATATTTGTGTGGATCGGGTGGCACGCCGCCACGGGTATGTTATCTAGATTGGGTTGCACGCCGCAACAGTGTGATGTTGAGAATAGTTTTCCAAATGCTATTTTGTATGCCTTGCTTCCTGGTTTCTAAGGAAAGTCCGTATTGGGTGTTGCTCGGCGAATGGCACATCGGTTGTGTCTTTTCAGGATCGTATGGGTATATTACTTGCTGCACCATGTGTATAATGATTTGTTTGGGTTCCAGATATCAATCGTGCGATGTTGTCAATTTTGAGTATAGCGACTTGAGGTGTTTCATGTGTAACAGTGTTTGGATAAGATCGCGCATTATAGCGAGGCTACGTGGAGATTAGACTCTTCGGGGTAGATTCAGGTATTCTATTTCTATGATGTGGGACGGGGTCCCAACCTTGTGTTGTGATGGTACTGAGGAGTTTGAGTTACAGCTCTTTTGTTTGAGTCTTTTGTCATAATTTGAGTATGTTTAGACCACCCTTCGTTGGTGCGTGGATTATGCAAGTTGTGGCTTAGGCCTGTGTTGAGGTGTCTTATCACCAGAGTGGTGTGTTGGATTTGAGGTGATTGTTGGAGTCATTAATGAACACGAACAGATTTCATCTCAGCCTGTTAGAAGGATAATATCGAGGTTCGACCCGGAAATCTGTTGTGGTATTAGTCAAGAAGGAAGTGGCTTCGTGTATGGGTGATTTGAGGAATGGTTACGGTTTATCGCGTGTTTTATATATTGTTGGCAGTATATGAAAGTGATGGAATAAGACTTTAGCTAATAAGAGGTTTTCTATCGGTATTTGGTTATTGTGGGCAACTACCGTGAATAGAGTCGATCGTTTCGAGTGTATGGATGAAGTGGTATATCATATAGTTCCACCTGAGGTTGCAGGTGTGGTTTATTACAGCTGGTTCGGTACTATTCAAAGTATAGGTGTGAGGTTGTGATCGTATTGATGGTTTCAGAAGTGAAAAGGTAGTTCTATGGTTTATGGGCTAGACTGGATTGGGTGAATTCATCTATGTTGTGTTGTCGGACCTATGTGAGATAGGGTGACATGGGATCACCCTGGGTATATGCTTGGTTAGGTCATTCAGCTTTTGGTTGGCTTCTAGGGCAACTCTGGGTACGCTCGAGGACGAGCGTTTGTTTAATTTGGGGAGGATGTGATGACCCGACCCGTTGTCTCGTGTGTTACTGCTCTGTTTTCCCCATTTTATGCTTCTTCATGTTTCATTATCAGTATGTGGTGTGTTAGAGTTGATTTGGATTGATTTTTGATAAGAAATGAGGCACTTAGTCTCTTAGAAGGAAGCTTGTTTTGGAAAAGTCAACCGGAAGTTGACTATATGGTTAGAAGGATCGGATGTGAATTCTGGTGATTTGGTTAGCTTCGGGGGATGATTTGTGACTTAGGAGTGCGATCGGAATTGAGTTTGGAAGCTCGGTGTAGAATTCGGCTTGAATTGGCAAAGTTTGAATTTTTGGCGGATTCCGGTTGATAGGTGAGATTTTGATCTGAGGGTCGGAATGGAATTCCGAGAGTTGTTGTAGCATCGTTGTGTGATTTTGGATATATCTGTAAAGTTTCAGGTCATTCGGACATTGTTTGGTCGGGTTTTGATCGAATGCGCAGTTTTGAAGAAAACTTAGGCTTGAATCCGATGTGAATTGATGATTTTAGTGTTGTTTGACGTGTTTTGATGATTGGACCAAGTTCGTATGATGTTTTGGGGTAGGTTTGTGTTTTTGGTTGAGGTCCCGGGTGTCTCGGGGTGATTCCGGGTGATCAAACGGAAGAAAATTGGCTTGGAATGTTGCAGAAAATGCAACAGCAGTTGCAGGCTATTTTTAGCCTTCGCGTTCGAATAGGCCTTATCGCATTCGCGTAAGTATGGGTTCTTGGCCTTCACGTTCGCGTGGCATGGGACGCATTTGCATTGGCCTGTGTGGATGGCTATCACATTCGCGGGTGGGTACCACGCGTTCGCGTAGAAAAAATCAGGGGCCAGCTTGGTTTACTCATCGCGCCCGTGATGGTTTGGACGTGTTCGCGTAGTGATGGAAGTTGGAGCATCGCGTTCGTGACTCGTTCTACGCAATCGCGTAGGGATAAAGTTGTATGTGGAGTTTTTGTTCATCGCAAACGCGAGAGGACCCTCGCGTTCGCATAGAAGAAAAAGCTGGGCGACAGAGGGTTTTATGTTACATTTCATCCGTGACCCATTTCATATTTCCTCCATTTTTGGAACCACTTCAAGAGCTTTTTGGTCGAGATTGAAGGGAGTATTGACGGGAATCGATTGGGGGTAAGTCTCGTGACCTAGAAACGCTATTTTATCAAAGAATCTACCTTTAATTCTTGGAAAAGTGGGTGAAAATTGAAGAACTGGGACTTGGGTTTTTAAATGAGAAATTGGGATTTGAGGGAGCATTTGGACTCCGATTTCGATGAATTTTATATGTACGGACTCGTGGCGAGACGAGGAATCCGGTGATGGGAATTTCGTAATTTTTCGAGAAGTGGGCCCGGGGCTCGGATTTTGCCAACTTCGTGTTTTTGGGTGTTTTTCGAGTTCTTTCAGTTGGGTTATGTTCCATTAGCTTATTTTAACGTATTCCTTGTGGTTTTGGTCAGATTCTACACTCGAGGAGGTCGATTTGCGGGGGAAGTGCTAGGCGAGCTAGGATTTCGGCCGGCTTGAGGTAAGTAATGGTTATGAATGATGTACTGAGGGTTTGAGACCCCGTATTTGCACTATGTAGTGTTATGTTGAAATGAGATACGCACCGTATGATGAGCGTGGTAATGTTACTGCTAGGGATTTGGACTCGGTCCATTCTGATTGATGACTCTACTGTACTTTTGACTGACACTGTGCTTATATCCGTATATTTTGGGCTAGTTGCCACGTTTGGGGCCTTGTGCCAATCTGTAGAACCCTTAGGGAGCATGTTGAGCTAATTGACCTCACTTTACCTGTTAAAAACATACTCTCAGTCATATCCTTAACTGAAAAACATAATATGAACCGGTCTTAGCAATTTGCACTCTAAATGAGGAATACCTGGGGTTGAAAACCCCGTCTTAGCTGAGTGGGCCCGAGAGGCCAAGTCTATATTGGCTGAGAGGGGTCAAGGACCCCATAGTGAGGGTATTGGATATACACCGGATCGGGCTGCACACCACAGCAGTATATACATATACATATATGGATCGGAATGCACGCCGCAGTAGTATATTATATGGATCGGACTGCACGCCGCAGTAGTATATTATATGGATCGGACTGCACGTCGCAGTAGTATATTATATGGATCGGACTGCACACCGTAGTGATATATTACGTGGATCAGACTGCACAGTATTATAGCGCTTGGGCTGTAGGAGCCCCTCCGGAGTCTGCACACACCCCCAGTGAGCGCAGTCGACTATTATTATTGGATCGGGCTGCGCGCCGCAGCAGTATATACTATAATTGGATCGGGCTGCACGCCGTAGTAGTATTATGTATGGATCGGGCTGCGTGCCGCAGTAGTATTGGTAAGTTGTCGGACTGTAGGAGATTTTCACCAGTTTTCCCTGATTAGCTGATCTTTACTGTCCTTACTGTTGGTTATAGAACTGTGTAGTGTTCTTCTAGGATTTCTTACTTTCAGTTGTTATTTATTGCTATTACTCACTGAGTTAGAGTACTCACTTTACTCCCTGCACCTTGTGTGCAGATACAGGGATCCCGGAGGCATAGCTGAGGTTATTGCTGCTGCCTAGTTCAGTTGTCGGAGTCATCGAGGTAGCTGCCGGCGTCCGCAGGACCTAATTTCTCCTCTTGTCTTTTTCTTTTACTTCTGTACCTAGACTTTCATATGTATAGGATGTTGCTCAGTTGTATCTAGAGGCTCTGACTCGTGACGCCAGGTCTGATATGGGCTGTTTGATATTATTGTGGTTTTCGCACAGTTCTTATTACTATCACAGACTGAGATTTTGCTTAATTGATATTTTAAATTAAATAACTTATAAGGAGCTTTGTAACTTGGGATGAGAATGTTCTAAAGGTCGGGCTTGCTAACAAGGTGTTGGGCGCCATCACGATCGGGGTTTGGGTCATGACATTTGTGGATGGCCTTAACTACCACCTCCATGTTCTTATGACTAGAGAGAGAGTACTGGGTGCTTCATTCGAGGAGGTAGTTGATATAGCTCAAGAGATTGAGGCGGTTCGCCGTTAGGAACAAGAGGAGATGGAGGCCAAGAGGCCTCGAGGTTCTGCTAGTTACTGTGGATTCTCCTTCGAGGAGCCAGTTCCAGCAGGGTAGTGGTTTTTCTTTCAGGCCCGCTCAGTCGGCCCGTTTTGAGTATTGTGGAGTATCTTCAGGTCATGGTTATAATGGTTCTCAGCAGAGTCAGCCTTCACTCAGCGCTCTTCCAGCGCCGAGTTCATCTCGAGCCCCATCTGTTCAGGGTTCTTCTAGGCCGAGTGCATCAGCCAGTCACTCTGGCGCGAGGGGTTCCCTTCAGCCCCATTCTCCAACACTCGGGAGTTGTTATTAGTGCGGGCAGTTTGGGCATATGTGGAGGCAGTGTCCTCGTCGTGATGCTAGCTCATCTCAGAAGAGGGGTCAGCCTTCGTCTTCTGGTCCAGTTTCTTCAGCACCCGCCCCACTAGTTAGGGGTAGGGGTCATCCAGCCAGGGGTCGCCCCAGAGGCGAGGGTCGATCAGGCAGTGGTCAGGCTCGCTTATATGTTTTTCAGGGCAGGACATATGCTATTGCTTCAGATGCTCTCATTATAGGTATTATTTTAGTCAGCCAGAGGGATGCCTCAGTCTTATTTGATCTCGGTTCCACCTATTCTTATGTGTGCTCATATTTTTCTCATCATTTGGGTACGACCCGAGGGTGTCTTGCTTTACCTGTTCATGTATCTACCCGAGTGGGCGATACTATTGTTGTAGACCATGTGTATCGGTCATTTTTGGTGACTATTAGGGGTCTGGAGACCCGAGTCGATCTATTTCTATTGAGCATGGTGATTTTGATGTTATTTTTGGCATGGACTGGTTATCTCCGTGTCATGCTATTCTGAAATGTCATGCTAAGACAGTCACTCTTGCTATACCGGGTGTTCCAAGGATCGAGTGGCGTGGTGTGACTGATTATGTTCTTAGTAGGGTGATTTCATTCTTAAAGGCCCAGCGTATGGTTGGGAAGGGTTGCCTTTCATATTTGGCGTTTGTGAGAGATGTTGAAGCCGAGACTCCTCACATTGATTTTGTCCCCGTTGTGAGGGAGTTTCCTAATGTGTTTCCTACAACCTGTCGGGCATGACACCAGACAGGGATATTGATTTTGGTTTTGACCTGGTTCCAGGCACTCAGCCCATTTCCATCCTGCCATATCGTATGGCACCAGCGGAGTTGAAAGAATTAAAGGATCAGCTTCAGGAACTCCTAGATAAAGGGTTCATTCGGCCTAGTGTGTCACCGTGGGGTGCACCGATTCTATTTGTGAAGAAGAAGGATGGCACCATGAGAATGTGCATTGACTACGGGAAATTAAACAAAGTAACAGTGAAGAACAAATATCCTCTGCCTTGCATTGATGATTTATTTGACCAGCTTCAGGGAGCGAGGGTGTTCTCCAAGATTGATCTCCGTTCGGGCTATCACCAGTTGAAGATCATGGATTCAGATATTATGAAGACTACTTTTAGGACTAGATATGGGATTATAAGTTTCTTGTCATGCCTTTCGGGCTGACTAATGCCCCAGTAGCGTTCATGCATTTGATGAACAGTGTATTTCGGTCGTATCTAGATTCATTTGTTATTGTTTTTATTGATGATATTCTGGTGTACTCGCATAGCCAGGAGGAGCACACACAGCATTTTGTGAGTTGTATTGCAGAGATTGTGGGAGGAGAAGCTTTATGCAAAGTTCTCCAAGTGTGAGTTTTGGCTTAGCTCAGTAGCTTTCTTAGGGCACGTGGTGTCCAGTGAGGGTATTCAGGTCGACCCGAAGAAGATAGAGGCGGTGCAGAGTTGGCCTTGACCGACCTTAGCCATAGAGATTCATAGTTTCCTAGGGTTGGCAGGATATTATCACTGGTTTGTTCAAGGATTTTCCTCTATTGCATCGCCCTTGACTAAGTTGACTCAGGAGGGTGCTCCATATGTATGGTCGGACGAGTGTGAGGAGAGATTTCAGAAGCTCAAGACAGCTTTGACCACGAATCTAGTATTGGTTTTGCCCTCAGCTTGAAGTTCTTATACTGTGTATTGTGATGCTTCGAGAGTTGGGATCGGTATGTATTGATGCAGGAGGGTAGAGTTATTGCTTATGCTTCTCGTCAGTTGAAGCCGCACGAGAAGAACTACCATGTGCATGATTTGGAGTTGGCTGATATAGTTCATGCTTTAAAGATTTGGAGGCACTACTTGTATGGTATATCTTGTGAGGTATTCACCAATCATCGCAGTCTTCAGCATTTGTTCAAATAGAAGGACCTTAATTTGAGGCAGCAGAGGTGGCTAGAGTTACCGAAGGATTATGACATTACCATTCTGTATCACCCGGGGAAGGCCAATGTAGTTGCCGATGCTTTGACCCGAAAGGCAGTTAGTATGGGGAGCTTGGCATATATTCCAATTGGGTAGAGGCCATTTGCAGTTGATGTTCAGGCCTTGGTCAATCGGTTGGTAAGACTAGATATTTCGGAGCCCAGTCGGGTGTTGGCTTGTGTGGTCTCTCGGTCTTCCTTATATGATTGCATCAGATAGCACCAGTATGATGAGCCGTATTTGCTTCTCCTTAAGGATAGGGTCCAGTATGATGATGCCAGAGACGTGACCATTGGTGATGATGGCGTGTTACGGATATAGGGTCGGATTTGTGTGCCCAATGTGGATGGGCTTCAAGAGTTGATATTAGATGAGGCCCATAGCTCGCGCTATTCCATTCATATGGGTGCCGCGAAGATGTATCAGGACTTGAGGCAGCACTACTGGGGGAGGAGGATGAAGAAGGACATTGTAGGATTTGTGGCTTGGTGTCTCAACCATCAGCAGTTGAAATATGAGCATCAGAGGCCGGGTGGTGCACTTCAGTGGGTAATTATTCCATAGTGGAAATGGGAGAGGATTACTACGGATTTTATGAGTGGTCTCCCTCAGACTTTGAAGAAGTTCGATTCGATTTGGGTGATTGTGGACCGGCTTACCAAGTCCACGCACTTCATTCCGGTATGTACTACCTATTCTTCAGAGCGGCTGGCAGGGATCTTTATCCGGGAGATTGTTCGATTGCATGGTGTTCCAGTGTCTATTATCTCAGATATAGGTACTCAGTTTACTTCTCAGTTCTGGAGGATATTTCAGTGCGAGTTGGGTACGCCGGTAGAGTTGAGCACAATATTTCATCCTCAGGCGGACGGGAAGTCCGAGCATACTATTCAGATATTGGAGGACATGTTGTGTGCCTGTGTTATTGATTTTGGAGGTTCTTGGAATGAGTTTTTGCCACTTGTAGAGTTTGTTTACAACAACAGTTATCAGTCGAGCATTCAGATGGCTCCGTACGAGGCGTTGTATGGGAGGCGATGTAGATCTCCAGTTGGTTGGTTCGAGCCCGGCGAGGCTAGACTATTGGGGACAGAGTTGGTTCAGGATGCCTTAGAAAAGGTGAAGCTGATTCAGAAGGGACTTCGTACAGCACAGTCGCGTTAGAAGAGTTATGCGGACCGGAAGGTTCGAGGTGCGTCGTATATGGTTGGTGAGAAGGTCTTGCTGAATGTTTCGCCCACGAAGGGTGTTATGCGGTTTGGAAAGAATGGGAAGCTGAGTCCGCGGTTTATTGGGCCTTTTGAGGTACTTAGGAGGATTGGAGAGGTGGCTTACGAACTTGCCTTGCCACCCAGCTTGCCAGGCATGCATCCGGTATTTCATATTTTTATGCTCCGGAAGTATGTTGGGGACCCTTCTCATGTATTGGATTTTAGCACTGTTTAGTTGGATAATGACTTGACCTATGATGTGGAGCCAGAGGCTATTTTGGGTCGTCAGGTTCGAAAGTTGAGATCAAAGGATATAGCTTCGGTGAAAGTGCAGTGGATAGGCCGGCCCATGGAGGAGGCTACTTGGGAGACCGAGCGGGAGATGCGGAGTAGATATCCTCACCTGTTTGAGGCTTCAGGTATGTTTCTTGACCCGCTCAAGGGTGAGCGTTTATTTTAGTTGGGGAGAATATGACGACCCGGCCCATCGTCACGTGAGTTACTGCCCCATTTCCCCCATTTTCTACTTCGTTATGTTTCATTATAGGAGTCTTGGGTGAATGAGTTGAATTGGATTGATTTTAGATGGAAATGAGACACTTAGTCTCTTTAAGGAAGGCTTGTTTTGGAAAAGTCAACCGGATGTTGACTTATGAGTTAGAGGGCTTGGATGTGATTTTTGGTGATTCGGTTAGCTTCGGGGGATGATTTGTGACTTAGGAGTGTGATCGGAAATGATTTTGGAGGTCCGATGTAGAATTAGGCTTAAATCGGCAAAGTTAGTATTTTGGCGAATTCCGGTTGTTAGGTGAGATTTTGATCCGAGGGTCGGAATAGAGTTCCGAGAGTTGCTGAAGCTTCGTTAGGTGATTTGGGATGTGGGTGCATAATTTCAGGTCATTCGGAGGTGATTTGGTTAGGTTTTTGATCGAATGCGTATTTCGGAAGTTTTTAAAGAACTTAGGCTTGAATCCGATTTAATTTGATGGTCTTAGCGTTGTTTGATGTGTTTTGATGATTGGAACAAGTTTGAATGATGTTTTAAGATGTGTTGGTGCTTTTGGTTGAGGTCCCAGGGCCTCGGGATGATTTCGGATGGTCAATCGCACCAATTTTGGCCTTTGAAGATTGCAGGTTTTTCCAGCTCTTTGTTACAGAGAATTTACCCTCCGCATTCCGTAAAGGGTCACATGTTCGCGAAGAAGGAAATTGGGAGGCTGATGAATTACTCTTCGCGTTCGTGTGTGTGGGTCCGCGTTCACGGAGGGTTAGCTAATTGTGCATCGCGTTCATATGACTCTGTACAAGTCATGAGCTACTACAGATTTCACTAAAGTACTACAAGTCCAGAAATAGGAACAAAGTCTGAAAGTAACATGAACAACATAAAATAAGGGAGAAGATCTGGTGCCACGGACGCTAGCAGCCACCTGGCTCAGCTATGATAATAAATATTCAATCAGCTCAAAACCTACTACCGGGTGGTCAAGTACCTGCATCTGCACACGAGGTGCAGGGAGTAAAGTGAGTACTCCAACTCAGTGAGTAATAAAAGTAAATAACAACTGAGCGGTAAGAAATCATGTAAAACATATCGTCATGTTGTATAGGAGCAGAGAAGAACCTTTAAATGGGGAAAAACAGTGAAAACATTAGAAATATCTTGGCTCAGTTTTAAACCTCTTTTGAAAATGATCTTTTCAACAGTTACCAAACAATGCTTTCAAAACAATTTGTGACACTATGGACAGAAATCCGCCCCTCGGGCAATATCCTTGTCCCTGGTCAGCCACTCGGGCCCCAACACTCAATGATCAGATAGTACCAGCAGAGCAGATGAATATCTCAAGAAAACATCACAAACAACAATTAATGAACAAATGCGTGAATGCAATGCAATGCATGTGATGGTACGTTCCAGTACCCACTGCGGCACGTAGCCCGAGCCACCCATATTTATTTAACGTCGACAGCGCTCACTGGGGGTGTGTACAGACTCCGAAGGGGCTCCTACAGCCCAAGCGCAAGAATAAGCCATCTCGTGGCATCAAATCTAGGCCCTCAGCCTCATATCAATATCAATGTAACCAACCAGGCTCTCGGCCTCAATATCAATGTAACACCGCTGCGGCGCGTAGCCCAAGCCACCCAAAATCAGTATAATACTGATGAAGCGCGCAGCCCGAGCCACCCATAATGTTTCAAGTCACATCACACAGTGTCATTGTTACCACTATTTCAAGTCACTGCTGCGGCGTATAGCCCGAGCCACTCATAATAAGTCCAGAAAACATCATAAGCCCCTTGGGCATTTATAAAATAGTAGTTCTCAGCCCGAAATAACATTTAAAATATCATTTGAGTTTTTTTTTTTCAAAACATAGAAATACGGCTGAGTTTACAAAACAGTTTAAAATCTTGGACTGAAACCAAATGATATGCAAGATATACAAAAATAGAAATCTCAATCCCCGAAGGATTCACATAGTTGGCACGAAACCCAAACATGGCAGTCAGCCCAAATTATGATGATAACAAGTAGTTTCAATCAAATACGTAGTAAAATCAACAACCGGGATGGACCAAATCACAATCCCCAATGGTGCTCTACCCCACACTCATATCCGGCGTGTAAGTCACCTCAATACAGCAATATGATATGCAAATCCGGGTTTCAAACCCTCAGGATATCATTTACAAGTATTACGCACCTCGAACCGGTGAAATCTCTAGCTCGCTACGCCTTTGCCCTCCAAATCGGCCTCCACGTGCGTCGAATCTAGCCAAAATCAAAGTGAATGCATCATAATATGCCAATGGAACAATACCCAATCGAAAACAATCGAAAAATAGCAAAAATCTCAAAACTAGCAAAACCCGAGCCCCGGGCCCACTTCTCGAAAAATTACAAAACTTACATTACCGGATTCCTCGTCTCGCCACGAGTTCATGCATATCAAGAACTCCCAAATCCGAGCTCTAATGACCTATCAAATCCTAATTTGAAATATCAAAAACTCAAGCCTTAGCTTTACCCCTTTTTGGTGAATTTCAACCAATTTCCATGTTAAATCTATCATAATCACGTGTATTTAGGCCAAGGAACTTACCTCCAATCAATCCTCCTTGAATCCCTCTTCAATTTTCCCCAAAGAGCTCTCAAAATACTCAACAATGGAGGAAGAAATGACTAAAACTCGCGGATGAAATGAAATTATAACATTCTGCCCAGCACTTCAAATCCTTCTTCGCGTTCGCTTTCATTACACCGCGTTCGCGAAGGCCAATTTCCCAGGCCCTTCGCGTTCGCGTAGATCAACTATTCCGAGCCCCAATTTCCTTCTACGCGTTCGCGTTTACTCTGCCGCGTTCACGTAGCTTCCTGGACCCACTCCTACGCATTCGCGACTTCCCCATCGCATTCGCGAAAGCCAAAGTCACAACCTCCCATTTTTCCTCTTCGTGTTCGCGAGACTCTCCTCGCGTTCGCGAAGGAGGAGACCAGATACCAGCAACCAGCAGTTCAAAATTTCCAAAAAATGACCCGTTGGGCATCCGAAACACACCCGAGGCCCCTGAAACCTCAACCAAAAGCACCAACATGACTTAAAACATTATCCAAACTTGTTCATATCATCAAAACACGTCTAACAACACTAAAATCATCAAATTTCACCAAATCAAAGCCTAAGCTTATCAAATTCTTCNAGACCTCCAAAATCAATTCCGATTGCACTCCTAAGTCACAAATCACCTCCCAGAGCTAACCAAACTATCGGAATTCACATCCGAGCCCTCTAACTCATAAGTCAACATCTGATTGACTTTTCCAACTTAAGCCTTCTTTAAAAGAGACTAAGTGTCTCATTTCTTATCAAAAGCATTGCAAATCAACCTGATTACATAAGATACGGACAATGAAGAATAAAGAAGCTGAAAATGGGGAAAACCGAGCAGTAACACATGAGACGACGGGTCGGGTCGTCACATCCTCCCCAACTTAAACCAACGCTCGTCCTCGAGCGTACCCAGAGTTGTCCTAGAAGTCAACCAATAGCTGAATAACCTTACCAAGCATATACCCGGGGTGATCCCACGTCACCCTATCTCGCATCGGTCCGATAACACAACATAGCTGAAATCTCACAATCCACCTAGACTTTAAACTGTAGAACCACATTGCACTTTCCGAAATCATACACGAGATCAGAACCTCACATCTATGCCCAGGATAAGTCCGAACCAGCTGTATTAACCCATACCACAATCTCCGGTGCAATTCTATGATATACCACATAGCTCAAACACATGCAGTGATAAATCCCATTCACGGTGGATGTCCACAACAGCCATATACCGATAGAAACCTCGTATTCGCTAAAGTCTCATTCCAACACTTTCATATCCTAGCAATGATAATGAAACGCACAACAAACCGTAACCATTTCTCAGGTCAACCAATCATGAAGCCACTTCCCTTTTGACTAATACCACTGCAGATTTCCAAACCGAACCTCGATATTAACCTTCCAGTAGGCTGAAACCAAATCCGTTCGTATTCATTAATGACCTCCAACGATCACTTCGGGTCCAACACACCACTCTGGTGATATCACACCTCAACACCGGCCTAAGCCACAACTTGCATAATACACGTACCAATAAGAGACGGTCTGAACATACTCAGATCATGAAAGTGACTCAAACAAAAGAGTTGTAACTCAAACTCCTCAGTACCATCACAACACAAGGCTGGGACCCCGTCCCACATCATAGAAATAGAATACCTGAATCTACCCCGAATGGTCTAATCTCCACGTAGCCTCGCTACAATGCGCGATCCTATACAAATACTGTTACATATGAAGCACCCTCAAGTTGCTATGCTCGATGACAACCACGCACGATTGATATCTGGAACCCAAACAAATCATATACCCATGCTGAAGTAAGTAATATACACCATACGATCCTGAAAGGACACAATCGAGGCGTCATTCGCCGAGCAACACCCAATATGGACTTTTCTTAGAACCAGGAAACAAGGCATACAAAATGGCAATCACTCTATTACGGCATGCAACCCGATCCAGATAGCATACCCATGGCGCTGTGCCACCCGATCCACACAAATATCTCGTATAAGGAGATGCACATCGAGCCGAATTTGCTCATTACGACAAAATATGGAGTATCGGTCGTACTGAGTGCATAATGATATCTATATATCGCGTTGTGCGCTGCAACACTCAAACACAACTGAGGTCCCCCCTCAACTTCCACTATAAATCTTGATAGCACCGCACTATATGTGCCCAAAGTCCGCAAACCATAACGTCTCGCAATGCAGAAATCAACTCATAGATATCTCCAGATCGCTGATAAGCTCAACAACGGTCGAGTCAACCTATCCCTCGACAATATAATTTGGAGCCAACCGAGTCAACTCAAACTGGAACACGCGTCCAAAAAGTCCCTTAAAGCCGGAACTGACTCAATAATAACAACCTCTGCACTGACATCCATCATGAGCGCCTAATTAGGAAAAGCAGTCCTTCCCAGCCATCCGCTGGGTCTTTGAAAGATAAACCACTCTACAAGAACATAACGCAATAGTCCAGAATTAATTTAACATTGAGACAACCGGTCTGAACTCCAACACCACATCTTGATCCCAATTTCGCCATTCAAACACATGCCACAGCTAAATATCCAATAATTCCACGACACATACCCAAAAATCTCCCTGTGCCACCAAGCAAACCCGAATATCACCCGTCGATCTAACAAGGAAGTGTCGCAACACCACCGAAGTACCATCACTTAATCATATTACTCTTTCTATGAGACATATACTCTCGTCGAATCACTTTCAAATAGAAGTGCCATTTTTCTTGATTATTTGAGGCTACCCGCTGCCTAAGTGCTTTAAGAACTTCCTTTCTGACCTGAACTGAACTTACCCTCTTAAGAACTTTCTCTGATCCCATCTAAAATAAAATCATTACACGTCTCATGCCATCTCACATTCGTAGAAAATGCACCTCTCTAACCAGAGCAACAATCAACAAGTACTCTCCCAATTTCATTTGCACAACTAATTTGCCATGACAGAATCCTTCTAGCTGAATCACGCTAAGCAAATCGTCAAAACCCAAGAGCATTGTTGTGAAATTACATGTGCTAACTCATTAACTCGAATGCACACCAAGAGTTATTCATACCCTTACCATGCCGGTCCGGTCTGCTATCAAGCTACTCCATCTATCTAAATTCCTTCTGATTCGTCTTTAACTCAATATTTCCTTTTGATGTAGTATCACAATCCTTCAACCCATTCTTACCACACGAGACCCCCAAACATAAAACCACATCATCTGTAACCCATAAGCCGCTAAATACCCCCTAAGATATTCCCAGAAACACTACATTCCAGAACGTCTTACTCAGAAGAACTCTCTACGAATCTAGCTCTGTTCCATTTATTTTCCTGATACTGATACATACAGTCTCATGATTAACATAGAATACCACAAGTCTTGACATCTTCTAACGAAACTCAGTTTCTAACCACATATGCAACTTTAGCAAACTCAATTGATACACGCAGACTCTTGAACACGTTAGAACCATTCTCGCAAGTCTTTCCCCCTTATTTAAACTGCAATTTACCTGACCCAACGAACAGAACCACTCATGCCTCATTGGCACTCCGATACCGCTGAATGAAATCCTCATCCCAATACAACCAAGAACTTCCTTCTCTATGCACCAAGCATTCTTCATCAACAACAACTATAAACATTCTGTGATTCTCATACCCCACGAAACATAATATAACCTTTGCCAAAATTTTCTCTTTATCTTACCGTAGCTAATTCGCTCGTAAGCATCAAGCTGGAACCATCCTAACACATAACCATACAATTAACCAATCAATAGCAACCTCCACAACTTGGTTCGAAACTATAAATCAAAATACACTCCATAGCTCGTAACACTTTTACTCTATTGATGCCACCATACCATAGTGAGATTAAACTCAAATCGTTTATAAGTTGTGAAAGCACAGACCATCTAGTATTATAACTCTTTTGCAATCCTCTCATTCATTCCGCAACAATTAAAACCATTCTCCTAAGCGACCCGAAATTTTAAATTTCCAACACCTATCTTTTCACTTACACAAGAGGTCTTCTAACATACACGTAAGGAGCACACCACTTCAGAACACTTTGCAGGAGATAACCCACCTGCTTCACTTCAATATAATATTTCTGTATACCTTCCACTGTCATACACATTACACAGTCGACTAGTCTTTCTGAGTCTGAACTCAAACCGCAACATGCTATTTCTTCACTCCCAACTAGGAGACTTGAAAAGATTCTTCACGCGCCCATAACTCGGGGCTACACATCCAATCACAATGGAATTCAAACACTTAATGGTTCATCTATTATCCAGCAAACTTCTTCATCACTACTAAGTTATATAGATACACCTCGCAGTACTAACATACTTATCACATGGATATACAAATGTCATTCCAGCTAATAGGGACAATGCCGAATATATAAGTCCAAAACACTTGCTCACACAATCAGCACCTCGGTGCTAAAGCCATAGGCAAAGATCCGGCATCAAGTCTTCCAGACTGGACCAACATCAAACTCACGGAGATTACATCTCGCCCCTCGATCAGGGAATCACAAGCCATCAAGGCACATATACTACTGAGCGCTCGCGTGCGCATACAGATGTGTGGAAGGAATTTCAAGAGTTATACCTCAAGCTGAATCAAGTACGCACGATAAGAATTCCAAGAAAGTGAAGTTTTCCTAAAGGTTCTGCAGCCTCTCGAAGATAAATACAGACGTCTCCGTACCAATCCGCGAGACTCTACTAAACCTGCTCATGACTCGTGAGACCTAGTAACCTAGTGCTCTGATACCAACTTGTCACGACCAAAATCCTAAACCCGGTCGTGATGGCGCCTCTCGTGAAGACAAGGCCAGCCAACAAAACAAATGCTTCCTTTTAACAGTTATAAAGCTAAAACATGATTAGCATAATCAAAAGCACGGAAAACAACGATAACAACAGGGAACCATCCCGTCACAGCCCGACATCGGGGTGTCACTAGTCATGAGCTACTACAGAGTTCACTAAAGTACTACAAGTCCGAAAATAGGAACAAAGTCTGAAAGTAACTTGAACAACATAAAATAAGGGAGAAGATCTGGTGCCGCAGACGCTAGCGATCATCTGGCTCAGCTATGATAACAAATCTTCAATCAGCTCAAAACCCGCTACCGGGTAGTCAAGTACCTGCATCTGCACACAAGGTGCAGGGAGTAAAGTGAGTACTCCAACTCAGTGAGTAATAAACGCAAATAAAAACTGAGCAGTAAGAAATCATGTAAAACATATCGTCATGCTGTATAGGAGCAGAGAAGAACCTTTAAATGGGGAAAAATCGTGAAAACATGTGAAAAACTTTAGAAATATCTTGGCTCAGTTTTAAACCTCTTTTGAAAATGATATTTTCAACTGTTACCAAATAATGAGTTCAAAATAATTTGTGACACTGTGCACAGAAATCCGCCCCTCGGGCAATATCTTTGTCCCTGGTCAGCCACTCGGGCCCCAACACTCAATGATCAGATAGTACCAGCACAGCAGATGAATATCTCAAGAAAACATCACAAACAACAATTAATGAACAATTCGTGAATGCAATGCAATGCATATGATGGTACATTCCATTACCCACTGCGGCGCGCAACCCGAGCCACCCATATTTATTTAACGTCGACGGCGCTCACTGGGGTGTGTACAGACTCCGAAAGGGCTCCTACAGCCCAAGCGCAATAACAAGCCATCTCGTGGCATCAAATCTAGGCCCTCAGCCTCATATCAATATCAATGTAACCAACCAGGCTCTCGGCCTCAATATCAATGTAACACTGCTATGGCGCGCAGCCCGAGCCACCAAAAATCAGTATAATACTGATGCGGCGCGCAGCCCGAGCCACCCATAATGTTTCAAGTCACATCACACAGTGTCATTGTTACCACTGTTTCAAGTCACTGCTACGGCGTGCAGCCCGAGCAACCCATAATCAGTCCAGAAAACATCATAAGCCCCTTGGGCATTTATAAAACAGTAGTTCTCAGCCCGAAATAACATTTAAAATATCATTTGAGTTTTTGTTTTTCAAAACTTAGAAATATGGCTGAGTTTACAAAAATAGTTTAAAATCTTGGGCTGAAACCAAATGATATGCAAGATATACAAAAATAGAAATCTCAATCCCCAAAGGATTCACATAGTTGGCACGAAGCCCAAACATGGCAGTCAGCCCAAATTATAATGATAACAAATAGTTTCAATCAAATACGCAGTAAAATCAACAACCGGGATGGACCATGTCACAATCCCCAATGGTGCACCCCACGCTCATATCCGGCGTGCAAGTCACCTCAATACAACACTATGATGTGCAAATCCGGGGTTTCAAACCCTCAGGATATCATTTACAAGTATTACTCACCTCGAACTGGTGAAATCTCTAGCTCGCGACTCCTTTGCCCTCAAAATCGGCCTCCACACGCGTCAAATCTAGCCAAAATCAGAGCGAATGCATCACAATATGTCAATAGAACAATACCCAATTGAAAACAATCGAAAAATAGCAAAAATCTCGAAACTAGCAAAACCCGAGCCCCGAGCCCACTTCTCAAAAAATTACAAAACTTACATTACTGTATTCCTCATTTCGCCACAAGTTCATGCATATCAAGAACTCCCAAATCCGAGTTCAAATGACCTGTCAAATCCTAATTTGAAATATCAAAAACTCAAGCCCTAGCTTTACCCCCTTTTTGGTGAATTTCAACCAATTTCCATGTTAAATCTATCATAATCTCGTGTATTTAGGCCAAGGAACTTACCTCCAATCAATCCTCCTTGAATCCCTCTTCAATTTTCCCCAAAGAGCTCTCAAAATACTCAACAATGGAGGAAGAAGTGACTAAAACTCGCGGATGAAATGAAATTATAACATTCTGCCTAGCACTGCAAATCCTTCTTCGCGTTCGCGTTCATTACACCCCATTCGCGAAGGACAATTTCCCAGGCCCTTCGCGTTCGCGTGGCTTGCTACACATTCACGTAGACCAATTGTTCCGAGCCCCAATTTCCTTCTACGCATTCGCGGTTACTCTGCCGCGTTCGCGTAGCTTCCTGGACCCACTCCTACACGTTCGCGACTTCCCCATCGCATTCGCGAAAGCCAAAGTCACAGCCTCTCATTTTTCCTCTTCGCGTTCGCGAGACTCTCCTCGCGTTCGCGAAGGAGGAGACCAAATACCAGCAACCAGCAGTTCAAAATTTCCAAAAAATGACCTGTTGGGCATCCGAAAGACACCCGAGGCCCCCGGGACCTCAACCAAAAGCACCAACATGACTTAAAACATTATCCAAACTTGTTCCTATCATCAAAACACGTCTAACAACACTAAAATCATCAAATTTCACCAAATCAAAGCCTAAGCTTATCAAATTTTTCCGAAACTCATATTCGATCAAAAACCCGACCAAACGATGTCCGAATGACCTTAAAATTTGCACACATATCCAAAATCACCTAACGAAGCTACAGCAACTCTCGAAATTCCATTTCGACTCTCGGATCAAAATCTCGCCTATCAACCGGAATTCGCCAAAATTCCAACTTCGCCAATTCAAGCCTAATTCTACACCAGACCTCCAAAATCAATTCCGATCGCACTCCTAAGTCACAAATCACCTCACGGAGCTAACCGAACTATCGAATTCACATATGAGCCCTCTAACTCATAAATCAACATTCGATTGACTTTTCCAACTTAAGCCTTCTTAAAAAGAGACTAAGTGTCTCATTTCTTATCAAAACCATTGCAAATCAACCTGATTACACAAGATACGGATAATGAAGCATAAAGAAGCTGAAAATGGGGAAAACGGAGCAGTAACACTTGAGATGACGGGTCGGGTCATCACAGTTCCCTTAGCCTATTGTAACGTATTCATTATGGTTTTGATCAGATTTGACGCGCGAGGAGGTCGATTTGCGAGGCAAGGGCATAGCGAGCTAGGATTTTGGCCGGCTTGAGGTGAGTAATGATAGTAAATGATCTCCTAAGGGTTTGAAACCCTGGATTTACACAGCGTAATGCTATATTGAGGTGAAACACACGCGTAATGGCGAGCGCGGTGCTGTTTACTACTGGGGATTGTGACTTGGTCCTTCCCGTTTGATATTTTACAGCGTATTTGACTAAGTTGATTTGCTTACCATCGTGATTTGGGCTTATTGCCATGTTTTGGGCTTAATGCCGATTATTTAAATCCTTCGGGGATCGTTATCACTATTTCCTCACTATTTTGTCACGTTATTTGAACTCAGTCCTAATAATTATACTGTTTTGCAAACTCAGCCGCTTTAATTGAATTTTGAGACTTCAATGATTTTCACTGTTATTTGGGCTGAGAACTATTATTTTATTGATGCCCGAGGGGCTTATGATGTTGCTGGACTGAGTGAGGCTTTCAGGCCTCGAGTGTATTGTGAGGAGGCTTTCAGGCCTTATGTTGATATAGCATTTGGGCTGTAAGGGGCCCTTCCGAAGTCTGTTCACCCACAGTGAGCGCGGGTACCCATGTGATATGATATTGAGCCCGAGGGGCTGATACTATTCTGAGTGACTGATACTGAGCCCGGGGGGCTGATACTATTTTGAGTGACTGATGCTGAGCCCGAGGGGCTGATACTATTCTGAGCGATTGGTACTGGGCCCGTGGGGCAGATTTTTACTTACTATTTTCTTGTTGTTTTACTTGATTTACCAGATTTTTAAAAGGAGATTTCATTTGATTCTGTACTGTTCTACTATTTTACTGCTTTTACTGCCTGATATAGAATTGCTTTGTGCAGTTATGTGATTTCTTATCTTCGGTTATTATTTATTATTATTATTCACTGGGTCGGAGTACTCACATTACTCCCTGCACCATGTGTGCAGATTCAGGATTAGCAGAGTCCGCACTTGAGCACTGACATCCTTCCCAGATGAAGCAGCGAGATCGGAGCTTCGAGGTAGCTATTGACGTCCGCAGTCCCTAGACTCCCCTATTTTAGTCTATTTCAGTTATTCCAGACTTCTGTATCAGATATTCTATTTTGTAGACTTATAGAATTTCTGTAGTGGCTCATGACTTGTGACACCCCGGTTTGGGCTGTGTCGGGTTGGTTTCCTCATGATTATTGTTGTTTTTCTGCATTGGTGATTGTTTAATACGCGTTTTGGATATATAAATATTTAGTAACTGCTAAAAGAAGTAATTTTGTTTATTCTGGCTGGCCTTGTCTTCACGAGAGGTGTCATCACGACCGGGTTTGGGATTTGGACCGTGACAGATTTTCATTACCAAAATTAGTTTTCTTTCTGTATTTATATGTATTTAACTCTATTCTTACACTAAGTTGCTACACTAACAATGATACATACAACTAACAGAAGCCAGTGATTAAGAATCTGAGGTGTCGTGCAACATACCACCTACAGATCAAGAGGGTGTATCTACAGAATTCCATGTATCTCGATTTGAGCTGGACAACAAGTTTCTTCCCAATCAAATTCCAGAGACTAGAATTATGTTACACACCAGTGCAAAAAGAATCAACACCAGTACCATCTCATAGGAATCAGAGACCAAGTAGATGGTATTCTTCGCCTTATGAGTCGAACTTCGACTCCGCGGGTTAGTGTTTTTATAAACTAAAGATCTATTTCCTCATGGTTTTTAAAATTAAAAGTCTCTAATCACAAATTATATGAACAATAGGTACCTCAGTAAAGTTGACCCCCATTTTTAAAAATAGACATCCCTTTGAGGATTATTCAGTAATGGGGCCACATCCTACATTAATCATTCACGAATATGACAAATGGGTTTGTGATGGTCTTCTCGCTAGACATGATTAGAGGTGAGTTTTCCCCCGGTATATGTATTAACTTTTTATATTTTAAAAACTGTATATAATTTTTTTTTATATCATACTTGTAGAAGTAATTTGGACCATTACGAGAAGAACAAGGCAACACTTCATATACCATTGAATTTTGGAGTTGATCAAGTTAATTCAAAAAATTGGTTTTACCTTCTATCATTTGATGGGAAGCTATGGGATGACAACGTAAGTTTTTCCCCTAATTGATTAATTTTCTTTAAATAACAACATGCATTTGCCTGTTATTCTGTTTTAGGAATTTTACTGCTTTCAAGCACTCTATATGATGAAATGTTTGATGAATGCACTGACATCATTATCCAGCTGTATTCAGCTGTAGCATGTATTAATAAGATGGTGTCAGTTGTACTATTTTAATAAGATGGTGTTAGTTGTATTCAACTGTATTCAGTGTTATTAAACTGTTTTAATAAGATGGTGTCAGTTGTATTCAACTGAATTAGAAAGCTGTATTCAGTTGTATTTTTCTTGCTTTCAGAAGTATACAGTTGTTCTGAATTATATTATTCATAAGGATTTCACTGTTTTTAGTTCTATTCAGAGGTAGTCAGTTATATTCATCTGTTAGCTTCAGCTGTATTCAGTTGTATGCATTTGTATTCAACTGCTTCAATCAGCTATAGTGAGTTGTATTCTACTGCTTTATACATATATATTTCTCTGTATTCACCTGTATTCAGCTATAATTAGTTGTATTCAACTGTTAGATCCAACTGTATTCATTTGTATTCAACTGCTTTAATATGTTGTATTCACCTGTTTTATTCACCTATATTTAGCAGTATTTTTCTATTTTCGGTAGTATTCAGTTGTACTCAAGTGTGTTATTCATATATATTTCTCAGTATTCAAATATATTCTTTAATAGTTTGATTAATGGACTCACACCATGTAATTACATGTGTGTATAACATATTGACGTCATGTTATACTATCTGAGAAAGAAGGGAAAGTATAATCCAACAAGCAACTTCAAGTATACAACTGTTGATTGTATATTCAAGACAAGAATCGTTGAAATCTTCGACAAGTATGCTGATACAGATAGTAATGAAGACGTAGCCAAAGAAGAGGATGTGGTATGTGAGTACACAAGGGGTTACAGATTGCTAGCTAATGTACCTTGGCATACTGTGGATAATGATATGATACCAGTCAACTTGAAGGACAAACTACACTGGGTATTGGTTGTTGTCTCATTCAAGGAGAGATGTTTCAAAGTATATGACTCGTACAGATCTGCAGGTCATGATGTCTACGTAGCTTCTGAGATTGATAAGCTAGCTAAGCTTATAACTCTGTATCTATCAATCAGTGGCTTTTACAGAGATAGTCAAGGCATAGATTGGTCTACTTACTCAGCATACACTAACAGGTCACACAGTGATCCCTTTGAAGTTTTTTTCATATCAGATCTTCCTCAACAGAGGTCTGGGAGCATGTAAGTATTCAATTATCATTCTTGTATGTTATGTACAAATCTAATTGTATGGATTATTTATAATTGTTTCAATCAATTATTTTTTAGGGATTGTGGGGTGCATGTTGCGGCATACGCAGAGTTTCTGAGCACTATTGGTGAGATTCCACAAACAACATTTGATTCCAATCTACTCCGTCAAAGATATGGTGCTCTCCTCTGGGACTATGCTATTGATCGCAGCGGACTCAACCTTAGGAAGAGTGGGCGCTAATACTATTACCCAATAGTGGTATCGGGGTCAATTTCCACAGGGAGCTAGAAAAGGGAGTTGAGTAATTGCTTAGTCTAGAGATGCGTTTTGACTCCTAATTGTACTTCTATCATTTTTTGGGGTTTTATAATTATCAACTACGATTTAATAACTACTAGTTAAAACTAAGTTATGCTAAAATATTGATTCTAGGTTGTATAAAGATAGAGAAAAGCACTAGGGTCGTGGCATTTACCTAGGTGGTCAACTAACGGGTAGAGATTCCTAATACAAGAATGATGATTATGGGGCTTATGCTATAACCATTGCACGATTGCACTCACTCTCACACCTCTCGGTAGAGAGAATGATTTTGCCCAATTGACTTTCTCAAGACCATTTGGGTAGGCTGATATGCCCAAGCAACTTATGGTTCAAGTTGGGTAATTACTCTCTCGAGGTTTAACCCGTTAATTGGGACTACCATTCTCATGGGTCCATCCCAATTCCTTGTTGG
>MU781039.1:187114-198266 GCA_026770625.1 Nicotiana glauca
ACAAACCATCTATCAACTACGAATGTGCTAAAAACAAAGAGAATATATATACAGTCATCCAACATGTCCAAAATAGTAGGGTGTACCCCCACGAA
Organism: Nicotiana glauca; assembly: GCA_026770625.1. NCBI lineage: Eukaryota > Viridiplantae > Streptophyta > Magnoliopsida > Solanales > Solanaceae > Nicotiana > Nicotiana glauca. The sequence continues at coordinate 187,210 of MU781039.1, forward strand.
TAAAAGCTAGCATTTTCCCCAATGCTAACTACCAAAATAAGCATAAAAAAGGATATAGAGTGGCCCCTCAAGCCTCATCTGTCGCTTTGGGACCTCCAAGTCCTCTGTACTGGCGGGAACTTCAGACTGGTCCCCGGCCTGTTGCTGTTGTGCTGCTGGGACAAGAGCCGGATCGGGAACTGGCTCTACAACTGGTGGACCACTGGATTCCTCTTCTTGTTTGGCCTCTACTCCTCTTCATGTGGCAGAACTATGCTGGCTCGACAGCTGGACATCCAAATAAAAGATCAATTGGCAGCTGATCATCCATGAGCTTATCCACATCCACTCTCAACTGCGTCACTGACTCCTTGGAAGCCTTCTGCTTCCTCAACTTCTTGTGCTCCCGATCCAGTTTACCCAAAGCCTTGCTATGTGCCTCAACCACCTTAGTCAAGGCATCCTGCATCTCCATCATCTTTTCATGGTTAGCCAGGATCTTCTTTAGTACTTCCTCTATAGACGAAGGAATCTCAACGGTAGTTGGAGCTGATGATGTCTGAACTGCAGTGGTTAAAGTGGACAACTTGGATGTCGCAGCTGACATCCAGTTGTTCAAACTGGCTAAGGACTGACTGAGCTGATGAGCGGTTAACCGGTGAGTCTTCGATGAAGGCACACCTGGGTCTGCTGAAGTAGATGTACCGGCAGCAGGGATGGTGGAAGGCTCAGTGGGAAGTTGAATAACCGCTGGCTCCTCAGACTGGCCAGGTGTGATGGAAGTGGAAGCCTGAGTCTTCTTGCCTTTCTTTGGGTTGTCCGGACCCAACTGACTGTACCAGGAGTAAGGAGCCACAGGAGGTACCTTGACATCATACCTCTTTCTCTTTACTTTCAATTCTCTAAAGTACAGGGAGAGTGTGTTCGGGAAGGGATAGTTCGTGCTAGTCTCTTGTCCGACTGTAGAGATCACCCTCGACATAATGTTGCCCATATTGAGAGGAAACCCCACCATGATGGATGCCACTAGAACAACACGGGGAATGGGAATGGAGTGATCATGGGTGGAGGGTCTAGTCTACTACATACGAACATCAACCAACCCTTTGCTTCAAAATTTAAAGTGTTCCTCAGAATCCTCTCCCCTGCTTTCAACCAAGTTGGGACAGTACCCGAAGCTGCCAAGTGCTGGGCCAACCAAGGACGAACCTCTTCTTTTATTTCTAGCTTTTCTAAGTATTAGGATTCGTCCTCTTCGTTGAAACCCAAAAAATCATTCAGGGACTTTCTATCATACAACACTATAGTGTCCCCCACTTTCGTTGCCTTTGAGTCTTGTACTATATGATGAACATTGCAGTAGAACTCTTTTACCATATGTTCGTTGGCCATTTCACAACACTCCTTAAAGAATCCCTAACCCTCTATGGTTCGGAATTGAGCTTGCACATGAGGGTTTAGAGGGACAAGATCAGCATCAATGAATTTTCTCTCCGGAATCAATTTCCTTTTGGGCTACCACTCCCGAAATTTGTGGAAGGCCAGTTCGCTCACAAATCGATCAGCCCATGCTTTCGGCTTCCTCGTTCTATCAACACCTCCAACTTGGGGCTCACCCCCCTCACCATACCCACCGCTCTCCCCGGATAATGAAGTTGTAGGGGAGGTGGAGTATTCTTCTGCACTTTTAGCTACGGACTTATCAGACGAGTCCGAAACTATATTCACTGGTTTCTTGGAGGTGGCTACATCACCATGATCAGTAGAAGGAGAATCACACAGCTGAAATGATGTGGAAGCGTGGGTGGGGGCAGACTCTGAAGTGATGTCCCGGGATGGAGCATACTCACTTCCCGTAGAGTGCGAAGCCGCTCTGTCAGCTGCCCGTATTAGCTTCCGGGTCTTTTTTATATTCTCCCGAACCTGGGGATTGAGTTTGACCACCCGCTTTCCTTTACCCCCTCGGGAGGAACCACCTCTCCCGGATTGTTTTTCTTTACCCCCACATTGTTTGACCACTATCTGCAAGTAATACATGTCTAACATTGTTAGTAGAAGTACATGAGATGAATTAGACAAAATAGTTAAGTTCAAGAGTTGCAGACATGGTGACACAGGTAGAGGGCCGCGGACCGCTCAAAAGAGTCATGCGGCCGCGCTGATGGAGTGCGGACCGCGTAAAATTGGAGCGCGGTCCGTGCTTGAGATGTTCTAAACACACCCTTCTCTGAATCTACCGATGCGGTCCGCACTTATTTGGACCGCGGCCGCGTCGGTTGGGCGAGGCCGCGTCGGTTCGGTGCGGACCGCACAAAAGTGGGTCATGAACCTCGCGTGGCAATTGCCCCAGAAGTAACCTCTCTGAACCTTACGGATGCGGTCCGTACTGTTTTGGACCGCGGCCGCGTCGGGCTAATGTGGACCGCACATAAAGGGTGTGCGGCCGCGTAGGGCTGAAAATTAACTGAGTATATTTTGCAATTAATTCTAATTTTTGTTCACATTTTTGAGTTCTAAGTGCCCCTACTCAATTATTTAACTTGAATTCATGCCCTTTGCTTAAAGTAAACACAGAAAATCTAATCTAATAGTTAAAACTAAGAAGAAAGAGAAGAAATAAGAAGTTACACTAATGGGAAGCAATTAAAAGAATCAAAGAACATTATACTATGAATGAAATGGGCAAGAATTGTTACCAGGGATGAAGGATTTTGACTTAGTGAGCAAATACGATGTAAGGCCCCGTGAAATCCCTACTCAAAACTCGGATCTCGTGGTGCCAAGTTAGGATCGTGTGTTAGAAATTAGTAAATATGCTTCGCGGACCTTTTTGGATTGAATGATGTATTAAAAAGTCAAGAATAAGTTTCGAGAATAAACGCGAGAAATGAGGTCCAGAATGCGGTCGCATAATCGAAATGCGGACCGCATACCTGCCACAGAGTGAGGCATAATGTTGGATAAAATTGAAGTCAGAAATGCGGTCGAAATGCGGTCGCATAATCAAAAATGCGGACCGCATAAGTCATCGCATATGTTCCTTTGAATTTGCGAAGGGCAGTTCTGCGGTGCACTTTGCGACCGTAGAACATGAATGCGGACCGCATTATTACCGCATACCGAGTCAGAATGTTTAGTTTTTGGGGAGCATTCTACGGTCCATTATGCGGACCGCATGTTTACTCTGTGATCGCAAATGCGACCGCATAGTTGACTCGGGGCTCCAATTTTCTAATTTTTAACCCGACTTCCCTATCAATATAACCGGTGTTCTAGCTCATTTTGAACATTCATTTGAGCAATTATAGAGAGAGGAAGAGGTTTCTTAGAGAGGGAAAGTCTCCCATCAAATTATTTCATAAGATTGGGCCAAATCATTCAAGAAAATCAAGTGAAGGCTCCTGAATCTTCATCCCAAGAGGTAAGGCTCCATCACCTCAGCTCGTATTTGTATACTTATCCATATGGGGTCATTAGGGAAGTAATTCATGGGTATGAGAATGAATCTCTTCCATACATGCCACCATAGATTATTGGAAAGTAGTAAAATTAAAAAGGAGGCAATTGGGGGTATAACATGATAGAAATTCCTCACAAAAAGGGGCCTAAGATGCAATGCACCTTTAGTGTTTGATAATATGCTCGAGCCAAGCTAGAACTTCAGTTTTGTCTCTAATTCTCAATTTTAATTCGAAATTTCTTGCTCAATAGATTGAAGCACTAAGAGTTCCGGAAAATTGTAAAAGAATAAGGAAAAACTTTGTTGAGGTATGTATGGTTAAAACCCCCTTTTATTAGAAATCGAGCTCCGTTGGTGCTTACGAACATATGGTAAGAGTTGAATTGGTTAGTGTATTGATTGTTATTGCGAAATTAATTGATTTACATATATCTATACATATTCATGAAGGATGTACCTCAATGTGAATAATGTGCCAATCTTGATAATTAGAGAATGATGAAAAGTATGATTATTTGTTGAAATACTTGGGCTATAAGCCGACACTGAAACAAAGAATTATTCATGCTAGCTATGTGCTCACTATTTGTGATTGCAACTTGAGTTATCTTTGATATATGTGTCTATGATCATAACTTGTTAAACTAATATTGAAAAGGGAAAATGATGTGATGATGGTGGCCATGAGTGCCCAGGAATTGTTATGATATGTGTGGAATAAAGCTTCGGAGGAGTTGACTGATGAGAATTGAGTAATACCTCCAATGAGGTGACCTAGCCGGTCGGGTCGTGATCGGACACCATGCCGCACACATGGTAGTAATGTGCTGATATTGAATTCCGAATAAAGGAAATGAATTATTGATTGAGAGTAATGCCTCCAATGAGGTGACCTAGCCGGTCGGGTCGTGACCGGACTCCGCTCGAGATGGCGGTGGTGATGAGCACAGTGGTGAACATGTGACAGAATTGCCTTAATCGGTGTTGTGGAAATTGTATGAAGAATTATATGAATTGTTTCTTTGATTTGCCCGTATTAATTTCTTGTATCTATTTGATAGTTCTTTCTAGTAAAATGGTGTTTAGTTATACATACCAGTACAATTCAAATGTACTAACGCCCCTTTTGCCGGGGGCGCTACATTCGTGTTATGATTGTAGGTGGACCCACAGCGGACAGTGCAGACCGTGTGTAGTGGAGCGTTCATCTACTCGAAGTCTCGGTGAGCCCCTTATTCTTCCATGGGGCTGCATGGTGTATCTTTTGTTATTGCAGCTTTTCATTTTTCTTGAGGTATAGACGGGGCCTTGTTGCCGGCATAGTCATGCATATCTGTTGTATCTTTAGAGGCTCCAAAGACACTAGTGTGGGTTATGTACGGGTTTTGGGGAGTCCCATATATATATATATATGTTGAAATCCTAAAACTTATGATCCCTTTAAGCTGTAACTCTGGTAGAATCCATGAAGCTAGCTTATGAACGGCAAATCTTTATGATATGAAATGAACCAGTAATGTGGTATACACCGTGTATTATCGTACAAATTAACCAAATGCATGAGTTCCGCATTCATATTGAGTTGCGGTAGAAAGTGTTCGGTAAGGCTTGCTTAGTCGGGTTCACTTGATTGAGCGCCGGTCGCGCCTCCCGAGGTTGGGGCGTGACAAACTTGGTATCAGAGCCTAAGGTTTGAAAGTGTCCTAGGATGTCTTGGAGCCGTGTCTTGTAGAGTCCTTCTTATCGGTGTGNCTCGGTGTGTTGTACAATCTTTCAGTAAATGGCACCTAAGAAGAAGGCAAAAACTGGCCAAGAAGCCTATGCCACCCCAGGAGTGGTTGATTCACCGATTGATGTTGCGGGTGAGGGTAGCCGCCCTGCTATTACCCTGTCGTATCCTCCTGTTCCAAAACAAACTACCTCAGTCCCTACTACTATGAAGGGTACCACTATACCTCCCGATGAGGCTCCTGTACCGCCTCCAGTTCCAGCTTCCGGTTCTAGCATTTCTGATGGGGATCTTAGGGGAGCTATTCAAATGTTGGCTCAGTTGGTGGCCTCTCAGGCCCAAAGGTCAAATATTGCACCCAGTTCATCCAGCCAGCTAGGGGATTCTAGTAGTTCCAGGGTAAACAGGTTCCTTCAGTTAGATCCTCCGGTATTCACGGGTGCCAACTCAGAAGAAGACCCGCAGGACTTTATTGATGAGATGCACAAGACCCTCAGGGTGATGCGTGTGACTGAGACAGAGGGAGTAGAGTTGGCTGCCTACCGTCTGAAAGGGGCGGCCGATTCATGGTTTGAGTTATGGGAGGACTCCCGAGAGGAGGGGCGCCCACCGGCGAAGTGGAGTGAGTTTGCTGATGCTTTCATTGATCATTTCTTGCCCGCTGAGACAAGGGCAGCCCGGGCAGCAGAATTTGAAAATCTGAGGCAATGTGACAGAAGTGTATGGGAGTACCACATCGAGTTTGTCCGCTTGTCCAAGTATGCTATTCATATATTGCCTACCATGGAGGCTAGAGTGCGTCGGTTTGTACAGGGTCTTAATCATTTGACTATTAATGAGGCCTCTACAGCAGCATTGAATTCTGACATGAACTATGGGAGGATGGTAGCCTTTGCTCAGGCCACAGAGGACCGTAAGTTGAAGAACAGGATGGCGAGAGAGAGTAATAGCAAGGCCCAGTCTACGGGCAATATAGGAGAGTCCCTAGGTGGGGGAAGATCCGCTTTTAGGGGAGGATCATCAGGACCTTCCCAGTCTGTTGCACAGTCTTCAGCCAGTGCACCGCTATCAGGGCCCAGCCAGCAACAGTGGAGTCGTTTCAAGCCCGGTCAGGGCAACAGGGGATTCCGCCAGCGAGGCCGGTTAGGGAAGAGGTCTCAGCTGCAGCAGAGGTCCCTGTGTCCCAAGTGTAGGAAGATACACTCGGGGGTCTGTTACACGGAGTTGCCTATATGTTATGGATGTGGGATGAGGGGCCATATTCAGAGACACTGTCGCGCGTCTCGTCTGGGAACAGGTAGGGGCACAGCTCAGCCCTCCAGTCCAGCAGCTGCCACATCTTCAGCCCCCTCCCCAGCTCAAGGTGCCCCAACGCCCGCAGAGCGGGGTGTAGCTAGGGGTGGTGCGCAGAGTTCGAGAGGTCCCAGCCGATTTTATGCTATGAGTAGTCGCCAGACTGCAGAGGCTTCTCCAGATGTTGTTACAGGTATTCTGACTGTCCAATCTCATGATGTGTATGTGCTTATTGACCCTGGTTCCACTTTATCATATGTTACCCCGTTTGTTGCTATGGGATTTGGGATAGAACCAGAGCAGCTTCACGAGCCATTCTCAGTATCTATCCCAGTTGGTGAGTCAATTTTGGCTGCTCGAGTTTATAGGGGTTGTGTTGTTACGGTGCGTGGTAGGGATACTATGGCCGATCTTATCGAGTTGGGAATGGTGGATTTTGACGTAATAATGGGAATGGATTGGCTTTACTCATGCTTTGCCAAACTTGATTGTAGGAATAGAACTATCAGGCTCGAATTTCCTAATGAGCCCATCATTGAGTGGAGGGGAGATAATGTAGTGCCTCGAGGTCGGTTTATTTCCTACCTTAAGGCCGCAAAAATGATCAAGAAGGGGTGTATCTATCATCTAGTTCGAGTTGCAGATGCTAATGCCGAGGCACCTAGCCTTGATTCCGTACCAGTTGTGAATGAATTTCCAAATGTCTTTCTAGATGAGCTCCCTGGGATTCCACCAGATAGGGAGATTGATTTTGGGATCGACGTGATGCCAGGCACACAGCCTATATCGATTCCACCTTACAGGATGGCACTGGCAGAATTGAAAGAACTAAAGGAGCAATTGAAGGATTTGTTAGAAAAGGGTTTCATACGGCCAAGTGTGTCACCATGGGGCGCACCGGTCTTGTTTGTAAGAAAGAAGGATGGATCGCTGCGGATGTGTATTGACTACCGGCAACTTAACAAAGTCACAATCAAAAACAAATATCCCTTGCCAAGAATAGATGACTTGTTCGATCAATTGCAAGGTGCTGCATGTTTCTCAAAGATTGACTTGCGGTCCGGGTATCACCAGTTGAAAATACGGGAGCGGGATATTCCAAAAACAGCCTTCAGAACCCGATATGGGCACTTCGAATTCATGGTAATGTCTTTTGGGCTAACAAATGCCCCAGCAGCTTTCATGGACCTTATGAATCGAGTCTTCAAGCCCTTCCTAGACTCCTTTGTGATAGTGTTCATTGACGACATCCTAGTATATTCCCAAAGTCGGGAGGACCATGCTGGCCATCTCAGGGCAGTATTGCAGACTCTTCAGCAACATCAATTATATGCAAAATTTTCAAAATGTGAATTCTGGCTTGAATCTGTCGCGTTCTTGGGTCATGTTGTTTCCAGGGAAGGAGTTATGGTTGACCCGCAGAAGGTTGCGGCGGTGAAGAATTGGCCTAGACCTACTACTCCAACCGAGATTCGCAGTTTCTTGGGATTAGCTGGGTATTACAGGAGGTTTGTGGAGGGGTTTTCTACTCTTGCCTCTCCTTTGACAAAATTGACACAGAAAGCAGTTAAATTCCAATGGACTGATGCTTGTGAAAAGAGTTTCCAAGAATTGAAATCAAGGTTAACAACAGCACCGGTGTTAGCCCTACCAGAGGGTACCGAGGGATTTGTGGTGTATTGCGATGCTTCAAGAGTCGGGCTGGGGTGTGTGTTGATGCAGCGGGGCAAGGTGATAGCCTACGCCTCTAGGCAGCTTAAGAATCATGAGAAGAACTATCCAACCCATGACTTAGAGCTAGCAGCTGTGGTGTTTGCACTAAAGATTTGGCGACATTATTTGTATGGGGTCCATGTGGACATATTTACCGATCATAAGAGCCTTCAATACATCTTCAAGCAGAAAGAGTTGAACCTGAGACAACGAAGGTGGTTAGAGTTGCTCAAAGACTACGATATGGATATTCTTTACCACCCGGGAAAGGCAAATGTTGTGGCAGATGCACTTAGTCGAAAATCTATGGGAAGTTTGGCTCATTTGGGGGCCTACCAGAGGCCGTTAGCTAGGGAAGTTCACCGACTAGCTAATTTGGGAGTTCGTCTGGCAGACTCTGATGAAGGAGGGGTAATTATACGAAATAGGGCTGAATCATCGCTTGTGGTAGAGGTGAAAGAAAAGCAATTCAGTGATCCATTGTTAGCACAACTAAAAGAAGGGATTCACAATCATAAGACCTCAGCTTTCTCTTTGGGCATGAATGACGGTACCTTACGATACCAAGACCGCCTGTGCGTTCCTGATATGGACAGTCTTCGGGAAAGGATCATGGTAGAAGCTCACACGTCCAGGTATTCCGTGCACCCAGGTTCTACAAAAATGTATCATGATCTCAAGGAAATTTATTGGTGGAACAACATGAAGAAGGATGTGGCGGAATTTGTGGCAAAGTGTCCAAATTGTCAACAGGTAAAAGCTGAACATCAAAGGCCCGGTGGGTTGACACAATGCATAGACATTCCAATGTGGAAGTGGGAGATGATTAACATGGACTTTGTGGTAGGATTGCCGCGCACTTCGCGCAAGTTCGACTCAATTTGGGTAATCGTGGATCGTCTCACAAAATCAGCACACTTCTTTCCAGTTAAATCTACCGACATGGCGGAGCAATATGCTCAGTTGTATATCAAGGAAATAGTCAGATTACATGGCACTCCAGTCTCAATCATTTCAGACCGAGGGGCTCAATTCACAGCTAACTTTTGGAAGAAGTTTCAGCAGGGTTTGGGTACGCAAGTGAACCTTAGCACAACTTTTCATCCACAGACCGATGGGCAAGCAGAACGGACTATTCAGACGCTTGAGGATATGTTGCGTGCTTGTACTATTGACTTCAAGGGAAGTTGGGATGACCATTTGCCACTCATAGAATTTGCTTACAACAACAGCTTTCACGCTAGTATTCAAATGGCACCGTTCGAAGCATTGTACGGTAGGAGATGTAGGTCTCCCATCGGATGGTTCGAGGTTGGAGAAGCGGAATTGATAGGGCCGGACCTCGTGCACCAGGCCATGGAGAAAGTCAAGCTCATTAAAGAAAGGTTGAAAACTGCTCAAAGTCGCCAAAAATCCTACTCGGATGTGCGTCGCAGAGATTTGGAGTTTAAAGAAGATGATTGGGTATTCTTGAAAGTTTCCCCTATGAAGGGTATCATGCGATTCGGAAAGAAAGGAAAGTTAAGCCCAAGGTACGTCGGGCCATACAGAATTATTTAGAAAGTTGGTCAGGTGGCATACAAGCTCGAGCTGCCGCCCGAGATGTCATTGGTACACCCGGTTTTCCATGTGTCTATGTTAAGGAAGGTGGTAGGGGATCCGTCCTCCATTGTGCCAGTAGAGACTATTGAAGTAAACGAAGGGCTATCATACGAAGAGGTCCCAGTTGCCATTCTTGATAGGCAAGTTCGAAAACTAAGGAATAAGGAGATTGCATCCGTAAAAGTATTATGGCGGAACCAGCACGTTGAGGAAGCTACTTGGGAAGCCGAGGACGAAATGAAAAAGAAGTATCCACACTTGTTTGGATGATCATGTAATAACTTCTATGCGTTCAGCTCCTTCGAAATCATATGTGTTGGCTAGATTTGTGTAATAACCGCACTTGTTTGAATGATCATGTAATAACCATCTTCTTTTGGTAATATGGTTGCCTATATGGCCATTGTTGATATTGTGCCAGTTATACTATGCTTTACAAATATGTTTATGGTGTCATGGTATGTTTCTGGGGCTCTCTGACAGGTGGATAAGGCCTATACAAAGGAAACTCTGGCAAAATTTTCGAAAATTTAGGTAGTTAGCTAAATTGGAAGACTGTCAACCAGTTTCGGGTTGTAAAGAGAAGAAGATTGCACTAACACTGTTAATAAGTGAACCTTGATCCACATTCGAGGACGAATGATCTTAAGTGGGGGAGGATGTAAGGCCCCATGAAATCCCTACTCAAAAACCCGGATCCCGTGGTACCAAGTTAGGATCGTGTGTTAGAAATTAGTAAATATGCTTCGCGGACATTTTTGGATTGAATGATGTATTAAAAAGTCAAGAATAAGTTTCGAGAATAAACGCGAGAAATGCGGTCCAGAATGCAGTAGCATAATCGAAATGCAGACCGCATACCTGCCGCAGAGTGAGGCAGAATGTTGGATAAAATTAAAGTCAGAAATGCGGTCGCATAATAAAAAATGCGGACCGCATAAGTAGTCGCATATGTTCCTTTGAATATGCGAAGGGCAGTTCTGCGGTGCACTTTGCAACCGCAGAACATGAATGCGGACCGCATTATTACCACATACCGAGTCAGAATGTTTAGTTTTTGGGGAGCATTCTGTGGTCCATTATGCGGACCGCATGTTTACTCTGCGATCGCATTAGTTGACTCGGGGCTCCAATTTTCTAACTTTTAACCCGATTTCCCTATCGATATAACCGGTGTTCTAGCTCATTTTGAACATTCATATGAGCAATTCTAGAGAGAGGAAAAGGTTTCTTAGAGAGGGAAAGTCTCCCATCAAATTATTTCATAAGATTGGGCCAAAT
>MU781039.1:208416-235585 GCA_026770625.1 Nicotiana glauca
GCCAAGAGGGTCATTTCCGTTTAGAGCCATGTGTACCTGATGGATCGACACAAATAAAGTTAGTAAAAAGAAGGAAAGAGAAGCAAAACACAAATCTAACTACAAAAATAGTCAACACCGTAAGCTCCCCGGCAACGGCGCCAAAAAGTGATCGCAGCGAACTCAACCTTAGGAAGAGTGGGCGCTAATACTTTTACCCAATAGTGTTATCGGGGTCAATTTCCATAGGGAGCTAGAAAAGGGAGTTGAGTAATTGCTTAGTCTAAAGATGCGTTTTGACTCCTAATTGTACTTCTATCATTTTTTGGGGTTTTATAATTATCAACTATGATTTAATAACTACTAGTTAAAACTAAATTATGCTAAAATATTGATTCTAGGTTGTATACAAGATAGAGAAAAGCACTAGGGTCGTGGCATTTACCTAGGTGGTCAACTAACGGGTAGAGATTCCTATTACAAGAATGATTATTATGGGGCTTATGCTATAACCGTTGCACGATTGCACTCACTCTTACACCTCTCAGTAGAGAGAATGATTTTGCCCAATTGACTTTCTCAAGACCATTTGGGTAGGCTGATATGCCCAAGCAACTTATGGTTCAAGTTGGGTAATTACTCTCTCAAGGTTTAACCCGTTAATTGGGACTACCATTCTCCTGGGTCCATCCCAATTCCTTGTTGGGTCAATTTTGGAGTTATCGACACTCTTTCTCAAGAAGATTCAAGCCCCACTAAACTAGACTCAGTGTTTGCAACCACCAAATCCTAATTAAACCATAAAATTAACCCAAATAGTAAACATCCAACATCATTCAAGCATTAAATAGTCACACCCATTAGTTACCCATGCTAGGGTTGAGCCACAACCCTAGCTAATGGGTTTAGCTAGACATAATAGGAACAGAAATTGAAGAAATAGGAGATAAAATCAACATATTAATTAACTACAAAGTTAATCTACAAGTATCTATGATAAAGCAAGATGAAATTGCCCAAAATAGGCTAAAATTTGAGTCTCACGAGCGCAGCAGCTATATCTGATACCATCCCCTAGCTAAAAAAGTAAAATGTTCTATTTATACTACACAAGAAAAACTGGACAAAAATACCCCTACAGGTCTGGCGCGGACCGCGCACAAATGTCGCGCGGCCGCGAAGGGCTCTTTAGTCTTCAGTGGTTGCTTCTGAAATTGAGGCCGTGGACCGCACACAAAGGTTGCGTGGCCGCATTAGCTGAGAGATGCGGACCGCGCAGAACTTGGATGCGGTCGCGCTGGCTAACAGGCGCGGACCGCGTGGAGAATGGACGCGGCCGCGTGGAAGACTTTGACAAAATACCACTCTCTGAACTTCTTCTGCGCGGCCGCGTGGCAAATAAGTGCGGTCCGCGCAGGTCATCAATTACTTGGGCAGTCTCTGAACCTCTTCTACGCGGTCACGTGGAAAATAAGTGCGGTCCGCGCAGGTCAATATTGTTCCCCACTTCACAGGTCCTTTGACACTTGGCAAATTTCACTTTGTTTTCGAGCCGATCTTTGACGTTTGTCATCTTGTCGCTCAAACCTGCAATCAAGCGCAACTTGTAAGCCTTTTGGGACTAATTTATGGCAATTCATGCACGAAGCCTAGGGAAGAATGGGTATAAAACATGTAAAAATCACAGTTATCAGCTATGCGGAAGATAGACGATGATATAATAAGCGAGAATGAATCACCCTTAAAGATTACTAGGAAAATCACGGAGTCAGATTCAAAGATGCAGATAGTGTTAGAGTAGCTTTAGGTTAATTTAGTTTTGGAATGTAGTTTGAAGAAGAATTTTGTTTTGAGTAGTTTTTTTGGTGAAGATGGTATTTATCAACAGTGTTCGTGTATGACAATGGAAACTTTTCAATCGTTGTTTCACTGGTTTGTTCATAAGTATTCATGCCTATTTTGTAGTTTGTATTAATATGTATCTTACAAGACTCAAGTATGTATTAATACTCAGTAACTTTGTTTGAATAGGTTTTAGGTATTGAACATGTTAATATCCAAGTCAGAAACTTTATGTATTCTGATGGCATGTTATATTAAAGAATTCAGTTGTATTTTTCTGGTTTCAGGTGAATTTAGTTGTATTCAACTGTATTATTCAGCTGTATTCGGCAACATTCATTTATATGTATCTTTCAAGTTCAGTTAATACATATTAAAGAATAAAGATTCACCTTATTAAATAGGTTATGCATATTCAGTTGTATTTTTCTGAATTCAGATGTATTCAGGACTAGGGGTGTGCATTCGATTTATCAATTCGTTTTTGACCCATATCGATAATTACTTATCGATTATCGATTTGTACATATGTTTATCATTATTGTTTCAATAAGGTTTCGATTTTTTCGATTTTGATTCATCGATTTTGGGGGTTATCGATTCGGTTATCGATTACACCAATAAGAAAATTTGCAGGATTCCACGGAAAGTATATTGCTATAAACGCACCTAACTAATATGGACAAAAAGAAGCTAAAATAAGACGAACGCTATTTATAATATAAAAATTGTGTCAACAAGCACATGCAACAAAACTAATGTAAGGGATCAAATGTATGCCACCAACACTCCAACGATATAAAAAAAAACCACATCATCACGGCTAATTCTGTTTTCCATTAATTTGAACTTCATTCTATTGATCTTTAAATATGATCATTCCTTAAATGTGGTAGAGGAAATAATAGGGTAAGGGACTTAGGGTAAAGGAAAGGGTATAGATTATGGAAAATAATATTGTATAGCCACTTTCAAAATAGTAGCGGAATATATATACATTCTTTATGTTATATTAATCTACACAAATAGGTAATTACTCATTTAACATGCGTCTACAGTCTAGGGGTGTGCATTCGATTTATCGATTCGATTTTGACCCTTATCGATAATTGCTTATCGATTATTGATTTGTACATATGCTTATCGTTATCGTTTCAATAAGGTTTCGATTTTTTTGATTTCGATTTCGATAACAAATAATCGATTCGATTTATCGATAAACCGATTTGAATGCACACCCCTATTCAGGACTATTTTATTCAGCTGTAGTCAGTTGTATTCAACTGTATTATTCAGCTGTATTTTTCTGCATTCAACTACGTTCAGTTATACTCAACTATATTATTCATATGTATTTCTCTGTATTTAGCTATATTTCTTTATTTTCGGCTATATTCTTTAATATGTATCTTTCAAATTCAATTAATAGATATTATAGAATATAAATTCAGATGTACTAAACAAGTTATTGTCTAGTTAGAGAATATAAATTCCGACTTATTGAAATTATTATATTATAGCTGATTATATTGATGTATTCCGATGAATTCTGACTAAATTAAGTATATAAATACGGCACTATCATTAATAAACTGTCAAAGTATATGTGGAAAAGGATATATTAGATTGTATCCAACACATTAAGTCAACTATATGTATTCATAATCTATTCACGAAAGTCATTTCAGAAATTATTACTTGCCAATGAGAATTTATTACTTGACAATGTCATCATAAGTAGTGACAAATCGCTGAAGCGCCAATACATGACAGAGTGTTAACTATTTATTACGTGGAATATTTCTACATGTTCGCTTGTTATGTCCTCCCTGCCCACATATGCTACATGAATGTTGATTTTTCAGCTGCAGCAATTCACTTAGAGGTTTATCACGCTTCTTCTTTGGCCTTCCAGGAGGTCTTTTCCATTTGGGTGGTAGTACAACCTCCTCTGCAATATGTGCTGGTATATTCCAGTCATTTATGTCCGGTAGCGGGTACACAGGCACATCATATGTCATTACAATAGTTTTTGGTTTGTAATAGTTAGAGCAATATTCATCTTGCATTAGAAACTTGCTCTTCAATACAGCCCAAGCATGTGGGCATGGCAATTCATCAACTTGGAACCTCCCACAAACACATTTTCTCTCTAACAGGCATACTGTGTAATTCCTCCCTCCATCGTTAATCGTATGTAAGTATTCGGTTGATGGTACCACCTACATTTAAAATCAGAAATATAAGTTTTGAGCACATATATCTAAATTACCATATGTATAATGTTGAATTACTCAGTTACATACAATCGAAATATTTGCATACAGCTGAATACATCATACATTTAGACCAGCAGACTATCAACTGTAATCAGTCCAGAACTTATCAAAAGTCTTCTATAATTTAGGCAACAGGAGGCTAAAAAAACATCGGAAGAATACGTCATGACAATACATATTAAAATTGTATATAATACAGATTTATTAGTTGTATTCTGATGTATTCAAAATTTTTTTTGCAGCATGTTTTTAGTTATATTCTGTTGTATTCATACAAGATCTTCGAAAAAATATGTCTTGTATGTGTTTGAATTTAATTATATTCATATGTATTCATGGTAGTGTGTATTTTGAAAAATGATTGTATTCAGTTCTATTCATGCCATTAAATCAGAAAACAATTAAGCTATATAAAACAATGACCTTAAAATAAAACTTACAGTCATACGTGTTGATATATCCTCATTCAAAATCAGCATATCCTGGTATTTGTTTCCAAGGTTCGTGTATGTCTGTGTAGCTTCTTTTCGGTTACTACAACTCCAACGTCCAAACATCTTCCTAACTTCTTCGAGGAAGTCATATATTGGCAATTCACTTGCTGAAACTAGTGCAACATTGATTGACTCAGCAATATTTGACGTCATTGTCCATCCCCTGTTAACAGGTGCATACAACCTAGCCCACTTTTCATATCCAACTAACTCTAAGTATTCTTTCACCCTAATATCTACCTTCTCCACCTTCTCCATTAGACTGTCAAATTCAGCTTGTGTGTATGCTTTTGCCATCGAGAAGTATATCTCGCTCAACTTGGCATGGATCTTTTTGAATTTCTTATATACGTTATTCCATAGATGCCATATACAAGCAAAATGCGGTACATCTGGATACACTCTCGATACAGATTTAATGATACTCTCATTTCTATCTGAAACGATTCACATGTTTTCCTTGTCACAGTATGATATCTTGAATTGCTCAAAGAACCACGTCCGGGCAACATCGTTCTCTGAATCAATAACACCATATGCTAGTGGCAATATATGACCTGTAAATACAATTTAATACATATTTTTAAAACATGTATTTCAATCTTTAAAATATTAACAGATTGTACTATAATTAAGGTACTCACCTGCACCATCCAACGTGCTTGCCGAAACGAATGTCCCTGTGTAGTAAGATTTTAGGTGACTTCCATCCACAACAACAATGGGTCTACAATGATCAAACCCCTTTATAAAGGCATACAAGGATATATACACGTACATGAATTCATTTTTTGGAGATTTTACCATTCTGATGTGAGAACCTGGATATGTCATATCCATTATATATAAGTATCTTGGTAATTTTTTGTGTGAATCAGCTGGTTCACCTCTCAAAAAATTCATTGCCTTTTCTTTAGCCCTCCACGTCAACATGTAGCTAACATCTACACCTAAATCTAATTTCACATCATCAATAATATACTTTGGGGTGTATTTCCTCTTATGATTAGGCCTTATCATACCACCTATAAGGCTGCTACTTGCCTGACGTTGCTCATACACCTTGTCCTTTAGCGGACATGTATGGTTATCAATGAATTCTCTCACTTTGAATAGTTCTGATTTGTTAATGCTTGAAGCCTTAAACCTCCATTCACAATTTTCAGAACTACATAATAATGCATAGGTGCAAAGAATTAATCATTGAACATATGATTAGCATAATTGTTTACAAATAAATTCACTCATATACACACGAATTGTCACGAAACCAATCCCGGTCGTGATGGCGCCCAACACGATTGCTAGGCAAGCCCGACCAATTAACACTCACAACCCAAACCATATCCCATTACCAGTTTATAGCATTTAGTTTAACAGTTTAACAAGTCTATTAACCAAATAATTTAGATAGAGACAGTATGAAACACTCACATAACCAACATCTCCCAAAGACCTGGGGTCATGAGTCTAGAGCCTCTAAGATAACAAAATAATACATCCTCAGTAATACTGATGTTCTAAAATGCGGAAATAATAAAGGAATAGGGGAGGAGTCGAGTCCTGCGAACGTCAGGCAGCTACCTCGACAACTCCTGAGAAACTCTGAAGCAGCAAATAGCTCAACTATGCTCCCGGGACACCTGAATCTGCACACGTGGTGCAGGGAGTAAAGTGAGTACTTCTAACTCAGTGGTAATATGAGTAAATAATAACTGAGCGGTAAGAAATCACGTAAGAACACTCCATCATGCTATATGGGACAGTACAACCTCTTTAGGAAAACAGTAAAACCGTGAAAATCCTTTAGAAACATCTAGCTCAGTATATTCTTTTTCCAACAATAAGCATATGAATGCGATATCAGGTAGTGCAAGTCCACACACAAGCCAGCCTCTCGGGCACATCACTCTATTTACAAATAACACCAGGGTATCTGGTACATAGTGTAAGAAATAGCACGGATGCCAATGATATGAGAGTGCTAAATGTCATGACGCGTAGTACAAACAGGAATCAATGCGTGAATGCAATGCAATGCACATGACCGCTGCGGCGTACAGCCCGATCCATTTGGGTACCCGCGCTCACTGTGAGGGTTAAGACTCCGGAGGGGCTCCTACAGCCCAAGCGCAATATCAATATCACACCGCTGTGGCGCGCAGCCCGATCCACGCTCAGTCTAGAGATGCACATATAACGCTGCTGCGGTGTGCAGCCCGATCTATGCTCAGTCCAGAAATGCACATAAGCCACCAGGGCAATATTCAAATAACAGTTCTCAGTTCCGAACATTAAAATATATAATTTAAATTTTGAAAACCTTAGAAGTATGACTGGACATTTCAAAATAGTGTTTAACTCTGGACTGAAATCAGTTAACATGCCAAGTATCATGGAAATAGTGATAATAATCCCTAAAAGATTCAATCAGTTGGCATGAGGCCCAATCACGACAACTAAATCCATTTTTATAAGGATGTCAACTAGCTTCAATCAATTAGGTAGTTATTTCATTAAGCGGGACGGAACAAGTCACAATCCCCAACGGTGCTCTACCCCACTCTCGTTATCCGGCATGCAAATCACCTCAATACAGCACTATGATGTGCAAATCCGGGGTTTCAAACCCTCAGGATATCATTTACAAGTATTACTCACCTCGAACCGATGAAATCTCTATCTTGCGATGCCTTTGCCCCTCAATTCGTCCTCCACGCACGTCGAATCTAACCAAAATTAGAGCGAATGCATTATAATATGCTAAGGGAACAATACCCAATCGAAAACAATCGAAAAATATCAAGAATCTCGAAACTAGCAAAACCCGAGCCCCGGGTTTGCTTCTCGAAAAATTATAAAACTCACATTACCGGATTCCTCGTCTCGCCGTGAGTCCATACATACCAAGAACTCCCAAATCCGAGCTCAAATGACCTATCAAATCCCAATTTGAAATATCAAAAACTCAAGCCCTAATTTATCAACCTTAGGCTTAATTTCCATGAATTTCTAGACCAATTTGATGACATAATCCTGTTTTAAGACCAAGATTCTTACCTCAAGTCGATTCCTCTTGAATCCTTCTGAAATTCCCGTCCAAAGCTCTCAAAGCTCGCTCAAAAGGGTGTAAATAACATAAGTTTCGCGGAACAAATAAGTATAAAACTCTTCTGACTCCAGGGGTTTCCGCTTCTGCGGTCCCCACACCCGCTTCTGCGATACCGCTTATGCGGTCATATTTCCGCTCCTGTGGAATTTCACTTAAAGTCCCAAAGCCGCTTTGCGACAAAATTCCCATTTTTGCGGAACTTCACCTTCCGGACAAAATCGCTTCTGCGATCTCTTGTCCACTTCTGCGGGCTCGCTTAAGCGAAAAAGATTCCGCTTCTACAGAACTACCCTACCAGGCCATAAGCCGCTTTTGCGACCCTCCACACGCTTCTGCGGAATCACTTCTGCGGTCCATTTCCGCAGAAGCAAAAATACTAGGTACCAGCTGCAACCTGCAATTCCTCAACTTAAATTTCACCCCGATAGCCATCTCAATAATCACCCCGAGGCCCCCGGGACCTCAACCAAAAGCACAAAATGATCTATTATCTTATTCAAACTTGCTCGAACCATCAAAACACTATCGTTAACATCAAAATCATCAAATTTCACCAAATCAAAGCCTAAGTTCTTCAAGAACTTCCAAAATGCATTTTCGATCAAAAACCCAACCAAACGATGTCTGAATGACCTGAAAATCTGCACACATATCCAAAATCACCTAACGGAACTACAGCAACTCTCGGAATTCTATTCCGACCCTCGGATCAAAATCTCACCCATCAACCGGAATTCGCCAAAATTCTAACTTCGCCAATTCAAGCCTAATTCTACATCGAGCCTCCAAACTCAGTTGCGATCGCACTCCTAAGTCACAAATCATCCCCCGAAGCTAACCAAATCACCGAAGTTCACATCCGAGCCCTCTAACTATATAGTCAACTTCCGGTTGACTTTTCCAAAACAAGCTTCCTTCTAAGAGGCTAAGTGCCTCATTTCCAACTAAAGCCAATTCAATTCTATCCGTTCAACTCAAATACTGATATTGAAACATAGAACAACATAATATGGGGGAAACGGGGCGGTAACTCACGTGACGACGGGTCGGGTCGTCACATCCTTCCCAACTTAAACAAATGCTCGTCCTCGAGCGTACCCAGAGTTGTCCTAGAAGCCAACCAATAGCTAAATGACCTTACCAAGCATATACCCGGGGTGATCCCTCATCACCCTATCTCATATAGGTCCAACAACACAACATGGCTGAAATTACCCAATCCAACACCTGAAACAATAACTTCTATTCACAGTAGCTGTCCACAACAACCATATACCGATAGAAACCTCTCAATAGCTAAAGCCCTATTCCAACACTTCATATCCTATCAATGATAATGAAACACACAGCAAACCATAACTATTTCTCAGATCAACCACTCATGAAACCACTCCCTTTTTGACTGATACCACAACAGATTTCCGAAATCATACTCAAAATCAGAATCCTCACGTCAATATTCAGAATAAACTCGAACCTCTATATTATTCTTCCAACAAGCTGTAATCAAATCTGTTCATGTTCATTAATGACTCCAACGACCACCTTGAATTCAACGCACCACTCTGGTGATATGACACCTCATCACAGGCCTAAGCCACAACTTGCATAATCCACGCACCAATGATGTGTGGTCTGAACGTACTCAATTTATGACAAATGACTCAAACAAAAGAGCTGTAACTCAAACTCGTCAGTACCATCACAACACAAGGCTGGGACCCCGTCCCACATCATAGAAATAGAATACCTGAATCTATCCCGAAGGGTCTAATCTCCACGTAGCCTCGCTACAATGCGCGATCTTATCCAAACACTATTACACATGAAGCACCTCAAGTCACCATGCTCAAAATAGACAGCCACGCGCAGATTGATGTCTGAAACCAAGCAGTCCATCACACCCACGGTGAAGCAGGTATTATACACCATTCAATCCTGAAAGGACACAACCGATGTGCCATTCGCCGAGCAACACCCAATACAGGCTTTCTTCAGAAACCAGGAAGCAAGCCATACCAAGTAACATATGGAAAACTATTCTCAACATCACACTGTTGCGGCATGCAACCCGATCTAGATAACTTACCCGTGGCGGCGTGCCACCCGATCCACACAAATATCTCACATAGGGAAATGTTTATCGAGCCGAATTTGCACATTACAACAAAATACTGAGTGCATAACAATATCTACATATAGAGTTATAAAATACAAAACTCAAGCACAATCCGAAAATCATAACGCCTCACAGCACCGAAAAAGCAACTCATAGATCTCCCCAGATCACTAGCAGGTTCAATAACGATAGATTCAACCTATCCCTCAACAATACATATCGGGGCCAACCAAGCCAACTCAAGATAGACATGTATCCAATCAGCTTACCAACAACCTCATTACCAAGAAGCCTGAAGCTGCTTCTTCCACTACTATAACTCATGCCGGAGCTATACGATACGGTGCCCAACACCAAATCAATACCAAAATCCACAATTTCGCCCGGCGACATACCCGTCCACAAGGAACGCATTCGAAAAAGTCCCTCAATACCGGAACTGAATCAATGGTAGAGACCGCTATACTGACATCCGTCACAAAGACCCAATTAAGGAAAACAATCCTTCCCAGCCGTTCGCTGATCTTTGGAATACCAACCACCCTGCTATAATATAATCCGATGCACCTCACCACGCAACTGATGGCATTTTCCGACATAGCCCATAGCACAATAGTCTAGAATAACCCACATTGCAAAAACCAGTCTACAGCTCAGCATCATATACAAAATCTAACATACCAACAAAGAAGGACCCACTCGGGCCTCCAATCCCAATAGCCGCTAACGGTACCAATACACACTATCCACAACCACTACATAGCCTGAACATGAGAACTCCCAGTCATTCTTCGAAGATATTCTAAAATTCTCCTATGCCATCAAACATACTCCGCTATCAACAGTCGACCTATCAAGAAAGTGCCGCAACACTACCGAAGTGCCATTAACTTAATCACATTTCCCTTTTTCTGAAACATATACCCTTGTCAAATCACTATGATTAGCAACACCATTTCCTTAGTCATATGAGGATCATTCACCCTAATCATCTGAAGATCGATTCTTAAATCACTTGCAGTTGCCCGTATTGTTTAAGAATTTAATGACTTTCCGTTCCGAACTGAACTGAGCCTTACACACAAATCCTAATCCTCCACAACATATCGCATATACCATACCACACTAGGATAACATGAGGACTTATATCTCCCTTCCGTGCCACAGATATCGACGCACTCAACTAGTCAAGAACTTTCATTGATCCCATTTAGAAGTAAACTCATTACACATTCCATGCTTCCCATACCCATAGGAAATATACTCATCTTTAAACCATGGTAAAACCCAACAAGAACATCTCTGCCAACTCCACTTGTACAAGCTAAACTGCCAGGACAGAATCCTTCTATCTAAACCAATCTGAGCAAGCCGTCAAAACCCAAGAGCCTTGCTGCAAAATGCCTGTAAAAGCTCATTGCCTCGAACACATACAAAGAATTAATCATACCCTTACCATACCGATTCGGTCTATTATCAAGCTATTCCGTCGATCAAATTTCTCTTTTTATTCATCATCCACTTGATATTTCTCCCTCGCTGTAGCATCACAATGCCTCAATCCAGGCTCACCACAAGAGATTCGAACATAAGACCACACTGTCTAAGACCCATAGGCCACCGAATACTCTCCCATGCTTCCCAAAAATACCACGTTCCAGAATACTTTACTTGAAGAACTTCCTACGAATCGGAATTCGTTACCATTACTTCCAAGATACTGATACATAGAATACCATAATTAGCATAAAATACCACAAGTCTTGATATTTCCCGATGAATACACAGTCCCTGACCACATACACAACCTTGAGACACCTGATTATTACATGCCAAATCTTGGACACAAAATAAAACCATTCTCGAGAGTCATTCACTCTTACACAACTGTAAATTATCTGACTTAACAAACAGAATTACTCGTGCCTTATTAGCACTCTGACACTGCAGAACATGATCTCATACCAATACAAACGAACATCTTCCTTCTCTATACACTGAGCATTCTTTATCAACAACAGCTCAAGACATCCTATTATCTCCTCACATCTACGAAGCACCATATAACCTTTATCAAAATTTTGCTTCACTCGTGCCATCCTCGGCTCATTTTTTGCAACCAGGACTGATCCGCCAGCATACCTCGAAACGGAAACAACATAGCACATAACCGTGCGATCAGCTAATCAACAACAACCTCCCCAACTTGGCTCGAAGCCATCTATCAGGACACATTTAATAACCCATAATACTTTTATTCTAATGATGCCACAATATTATAGTGAGATTAAACTCAAATCATCTACTAGTTTATGAAAACACAGATCCTCGAATACTGAAATCCTCTACAAACCTCGCGTTCATCCCCACATCAGCTGAGTCCACTCTCTGAAGCGACCCAAATTTTCCAATTACAGCACGTACTCTTCAATTACACATGAGATCTTCTCATAATATACATAAGAATCGTACCACTTAGGAACACTCCACAGGAGATAACCCACCTGCTTCGCCTCAATTTAGTATTTCAGCACACCTTCCACCATCATACACATGACACAGCCATTAAGTCTTCCTGAGTCTGAACTCATATTGCCGCATGCAATGCACTTCACTTCCCAACTAGGAGATACAAAAATATTCTTCACGCGCCCATAACTCGGGGCTACACAACAGATAACAATAGGAAACGAATCACTTAACAGTTCATCTATTATCCCACAGACTTCTTCGTCACTACCAAGTCATATAGATACATCTCGCAGTACCAACATACTCATCACATAAATACCAAACCGCCATTCCGGCTAATAGTGATAATACCGAACATATAAGTTCAAAACTCTTGCTCACACGATCAGCACCTCAGTGCTCAAGTCATAGGCAAGATCCGACCTCAAGTCCTCTAGACTGGCCCAACATCAAACCAACGGGATCACATCTCACCCCTTGATCGAGGAATCACAAACCATCAAGGAACATACAATGTTGAGCACTCATGTGCGCATACAGATGTGTGGAAGGAATTTCAAGAGTTATATCTCAAGCTGAATCAAATACGCACGATAAGAATTCCAAGAAAGTTAAGTTTTCCTAAAGGTTCTGCAGCCTCTCGAAGATAAATACAGACGACTCTGTACCGATCCGCGAGACTCTACTAACCGGCTCATGACTCATAAGGCCTAGTAACCTAGGCTCTGATACCAACTTGTCACGACCCCAATCCCGATCATGATGGCGCCCAACACGATTGTTAGGCAAGCCCGACCAATTAACACTCACAACCCAATCCATATCCCATTACCAGTTTATAGCATTTAATTTAACAGTTTAACAAGTCTATTAACCAAATAATTTAGATAGAGACAGTATGAAACACTGACATAACCAACATCTCCCAAAGACCTGGGGTAATGAGTCTAGAGCCTCTAAGATAACAAACTAATACATCCTCAGTAATACTGATGTTCTAAAATGCTGAAATAATAAAGGGATAGGGGAGGAGTCGGGTCCTGCGAACGTCAGGCAGCTACCTCGACAACTCCTGAGAAGCTCTGAAGTAGCAAATAGCTTAACTATGCTCCCGGGACACCTTAATCTGCACACGTGGTGCAGGGAGTAAAGTGAGTACTTCCAACTCAGTGGTAATAAGAGTAAATAATAACTGAGCGGTAACAAATCACATAAGAACACTCCATCATGCTATATGGGACAGTACAACCTTTTTAGGAAAATAGTAAAACCGTGAAAATCCTTTAGAAACATCTAGCTCAGTTTAAAATCTCTTTTGAAAATATTCTTTTTCCAACAGTAAGCATATGAATGCGATATCAGGTAGTGCAAGTCCGCACACAAGTCAGCCTCTCGAGCACAACACTCTATTTACAAATAACACCAGGGTATCTGGTACATAGTGCAAGAAATAGCATGGATGCCAATGATATGAGAGTGCTAAATGTCATGCCACGTAGTACAAACAGGAATCAATGCGTGAATGCAATGCGATGCACATGACCGTTGCAGCGTACAGCCCGATCCATTGGGTACCCGCGCTCACTGTGGGGGTTCAAACTCCGGAGGGGCTCCTACAGCCCAAGCGCAATATCAATATCACACCGCTGCAGCGCGCAGCCTGATCCACGCTCAGTCCAGAGATGCACATATAACGCTACTGCGGTGTGCAGCCCGATCTATGCTCAGTCCAGAAATGCACATAAGCCACCAGGGCAATATTCAAATAATAGTTCTCAGTTTCAAACATTAAAATATATAATTTAAATTTTGAAAACCTTAGAAGTATGACTGGACATTTCAAACAGTGTTTAACTCAGGACTGAAATCATTTAACATGCCATGTATCATTGAAACAGTGATAATAATCCCTAAAAGATACAATCTGTTGGCACGAGGCCCAATCACGACAACTAAATCCATTTTTATAAGGATGTCAACTAGCTTCAATCAATTAGGTAATTATTTTATTAAGCGGGACGGAACAAGTCACAATCCCCAACGGTGCTCTACCCCACTCCCGTTATCCGGCATGCAAGTCACTTCAATACAGCACTATGATGTGTAAATCCGGGGTTTCAAACCCTCAGTATATCATTTACATGTATTACTCACCTTGAACCGATGAAATCTCTAGCTTGCGATGCCCTTGCCCCTTAATTCGGCCTCCACGCGTGTCAAATCTGACCAAAATCAGAGCGAATGCATTACAATATGCTAAGGGAACAATACCCAATCGAAAACAATCGAAAAATATCAAGAATCTCGAAACTAGCAAAACCCGAGCCCCGGGCCCGCTTCTCAAAAAATTATAAAACTCACATTACCGGATTCCTCGTCTTGCCACGAGCCCATACATACCAAGAACTCCCAAATCCGATCTCAAATGACCTATCAAATCCCAATTTGAAATATCAAAAACTCAAACCCTAATTTATCAACCTTAGGCTTAATTTCCATGAATTTCTAGACCAATTTCATGACATAATCATGTTTTAAGACCAAGATTCTTACCTCAAGTCGATTTCTCTTGAATCCCTCTGAAATTCCCATCCAAAGCTCTCAAAGCTCGCTCAAAAGGGTGAAAATAACATAAGCTTCGCGGAACAAATGAGTATAAAACCCTTCTGACTCCAGGGGTTTCCGCTTCTGCGGTCCACACACCCGCTTCCGCGATACCGCTTATGCAGTCATATTTCCGCTCTTGCGGAATTTCACTTAAAGTCCCAAAGCCGCTTCTGCGACAAAATTCCCGCTTTTGCGGAACTTCACCTTCAGGATAAAATCGCTTCTGTGATCTCTTGTCCGCTTCTGCGGGCTCGCTTAAGCGAAAAAGATTCCGCTTCTACGGAACTACCCTACCAGGCCATAAGCCGCTTTTGCGACCCTCCACACGCTTCTGCGGAACCACTTTTGCGGTCTATTTCCACCGAAGCGAAAATACCAGGTACCAGCTGCAACCTGCAATTCCTCAACTCAAATTTCACCCCTATAGCCATCTGAAATCACCCCGAGGCCCCCGAGACCTCAACCAAAAGCACAAACATGATCTATTACCTTATTCAAACTTTCTCGAACCATCAAAACACTATCGTTAACATCAAAATCATCAAATTTCACCAAATCAAAGCCTAAGTTCTACAAGAACTTCCAAAATGCGTTTTCGATCAAAAACCCAACCAAACGATGTCTGAATGACCTGAAAATTTGCACACACATCCAAAATCACCTAACGAAGCTACAGAAACTCTCGTAATTCCATTCCGACCCTCAGATCAAAATCTCACCCATCAACTGGAATTCGCCAAAATTCTAACTTCGCCAATTCAAGCCTAATTCTACACCGAGCCTCCAAACTCAGTTCTGATCGCATTCCTAAGTCACAAATCATCCCCCGAAGCTAACAAAATCATCGAAATTCACATCCGAGCCCTCTAACTATATAGTCAACTTCCGGTTGACTTTTCCAAAACAAGCTTTCTTCTAAGAGGCTAAGTGCCTCATTTCCAACTAAAACCAATTCAATTTTATCCGTTCAACTCAAATACTGATATTGAAACATAGAACAACATAATATGGGGAAACGGGGCGGTAACTCGCGTGATGACGGCCCGGGTCATCACACGAATACAGTTATATGTATTTAAATACAATGAATACAATTGAATATAATTGTGTGTATATGCATACACTTAAAACCATAGTATACAAAATAAGAAAATAATTACAGCATCTGCAATGTAATTATACCAGTAAGATACATATGAATACATGTATTTAAGGACCATAAACAAATATATGTTAACTACATATGTGATAATCAAGAGAAAATCCACAAATACGCATAAATACAACAACGTTAAACTTACAGCTTGAGCCAATAATAGAAAATACAACAAAAAAAAGTAAATACATGCAAACCTGACTGCATTAGACCTACCAACCCGAAATTGAAACCTTTGAGCTATAGCATAATTCTCCATCACCTCTTTCAATGTAGCCTTATCCTTATACACTTGTCCAG
Organism: Nicotiana glauca; assembly: GCA_026770625.1. Lineage (NCBI taxonomy): Eukaryota > Viridiplantae > Streptophyta > Magnoliopsida > Solanales > Solanaceae > Nicotiana > Nicotiana glauca. The sequence continues at coordinate 224,777 of MU781039.1, forward strand.
CCATAACCTCCCTTCGATTAGTTTTGAAATTATCAAATCCTTGTGGTGTTCGAACACTCCAATAGCTTCTCCAGAATTGAAAAAATCTAGAGCCAGTGTATCATCTGTTTCAGAATCGACCTTTGAAATACTTCGTCTATTTGCACAATGTTGCCTTGATTTAAACTACCTCCGGATACAAGTTCTTTTTCAACAGCTGTTATGCACAAAGGATACAAACCAAATTCCCTGTTCTCTTTTTTCAATTCTACATACACTTTGTATCCCATATCATTGTGTATTTCCATTGGCGTGCAATTTCCTTCTACTTTGTATTGAATTTTAATGGAATTTGAGCCCAAATCTATGCCCAATTGATTTGAAATATAAGCAACCAGATCATTAATGGAGGCATACTCCTTTACCAGTATTCCCTCAATTGAAAAATCGATGTAATTGCCCTGATCGTTCCACTTGCCAGAATGACGCAACAGCACTATTAAACTAGTCATATGTATAGACGAGCTATAATGTATTTTGTATATAATTTGTATCAATCTAATTTTCTGTGGTTGAATTGATATCTGGGGACAGAGAAAAGGAGAAGAACGACGAACAGATGTTGCTCTGGATTTTGCTGATGTCACGACCCAATTTCCAAATCCGATCGTGATGGAGCCTCTCGTTAAGACAAGGCCAGCCAACAGAACAACGACGCCTCTTTCAAAATTATTAAACATAAATGAACAGATAAATACAACTTAACAAAAATAATAATCGATATCTACAACCCAACACAACCCGACCGGGGTGTCACAAGTAACGAGCATCTAAAGACAACCTGAACACCACTACAGGGCCAGTAATACACAAGAAATAAAGTCTGGAATTCTAAAGACAACGTCCGATGCCATGAACGCTGGTGGTCACCTTGCTCAGCTTCAATAGTAATACCTTCAATCAGCTAATAACACGGTACCGGGTGAACAATACGTGCAACTGCACGCGAGGTGCAGGGAGTAAAGTGAGTACTCCAACTCAGTGAGTAACAAGAGTAAATAATAACTAAGCGGCAAGAAATCACGTAAGACCACTCCATCATGCTATAGAGGACAGTACAACCCTTTGAGAAAAACAGTAAAACCGTAAAAATCCTTTAGAAATATCTGGTCCAGCTAAAAAACCTCTTCTGAATATACCCTTTTCCAGCAGTCAAGCATATGAATGCGATATTAGGTAGTGCAAGTCAGCACATAAGTCAGCCCCTCGGGCACAACACTCCAACAACAAATAACACCAGGGTATCTGGTAAACAGTGCAAGAAGTAGCATGAATGCCAATGAAATGAGAGTGCTGAATGTCATGACACGTAGTTCAAACAGGAACCAATGCATGAATGCAATGCAATGCACATGACCGCTATGGCGCGCAGCCCCATCCATTTGGTTACCCGCGCTCACTGTGGGGGTTCAGACTCCGGAGGGGCTCCTACAGCCCAAGCGTAATATCAATATCACACCACTGTGGCGCGCAGCCCGATCCATCCTCAGTCCAGAAATGCACATATAACACTGCTGCGGTGCGCATCCCGATCCATGCTCAATCCAGAAATGCACATAAGCTACTAGGGCAATATTCAAATGACAGTTCTCAGTTCAAAACGTCAGTAAGATATCATTTAAGTTTTCAAATAATGAAAAATGGCCGAATTTGCAAACCAGCATTAAAACCCTAGACCGAGATCAAATAGTATGCAAAAATAATATGAAAACAGCGATATTAATCCCTGAAGGATTCACATAGTTGGCACGAAGCCCAAACATGGCAATCAATCCAAATTATGATGATAACAAGTAGTTTCAGCCAAATACGTAGTAATTCCATCAATCGGGACGGACCAAGTCACAATCCTCAATGGTGCTCTACCCCATGCTCGCTATCCGGCGTGCAAGTCACCTCAATACAGCACTATGATATGCAAATTCGGGGTTTCAAACCCTCAGGATATCATTTACAAGTATTACTTACCTCGAACCCGTGAAATCTCTAGCTCGCGACGCCTTTGCCCCTCAAATCGGCCTCCATGCGCGTCGTATCTAACCAAAATCAGAGCGAATACATCACAATATGCTAAGGGAACAATACCTAATCGAAAACAATCGAGAAATAGCAAAAATCTCAAAACTAGCAAAACCCGAGCCCCGGGCCCACTTCTCGAAAGTCAAAAAATTTTATACAAAAATGTTCCTCATCTCACCACGAGTCCATACATATCAAATTCACAAGAATATGAGTCCATTTCACCTCTCAAATCCCTAGTTTAACTCTCCTAAGTTTCAAGCCCTAACCTCCATTTTTAACCTTTAATTCCTTGGGTTTTCAGTGTTAATCCATTATTTTACACCATAATAATGTATTCTAAGTCCAAGAATCCATACCTGATGAAAGCCTTCGAAACTCTCTTCAAAATCGCCCAAAACCCTCTTAGTCCGAAGTGGAAATGTTGTGTTCTTCCAAAAATTCGTGAAGAAGATTAATTTCACTTAACTGCCAGGCATTTCGCTTCTGCATATAAATCACCGCTTCTGCGACTTCCGTATATGCAGTCCATGCCCGCTTTTGTGGACTTTTCACTTAAGGCACCTACCGCTTCTGCGGTCCCCGCTTGCTTCAGCGGGACCGCCTATGCGGTCCATTATTCCGCTTATGCGGAACCTGACTAGGATTCATATTTCTTCTTCTGCCAGGCGCAGCTCGCTTCTGCGGGACCGCTTATGCGGTACTCTTTCCGCTCCTGCAGAATCTGGCAAGGGCCAAGACTTCCGCTTCTGCGCTCCTCAAATCGCTTCAGCGAGACCGCACCTGCGGTCCAATAATCGCAGGTGCGAAACCAATAGATACCAGCAAATTTGAACCTGCAATTAACTCCAAAAACCTTCTGTTTAACCACCCGAATTTAACCCATGGCCCCCGAGACCTCAACCAAAAGCACCAACATGCCTTAAAACATTACCCAAACTTGTTCCAATCATCACAACACATCAACCAACACTTAAATCATCAATTCTCATCGGATTCATGCCTAAGTTCTTTAAAAACTTCCGAAACACGCATTCGATCAAAAACCCGACCAAACGATGTCCGAATGACCTGGAAATTTGCACATATATCCAAAATCACCCAACGAAGCTACAGCAACTCTCGGAACCCCATTCCGACCGTCGGATCAAAATCTCACCTATCAACCGGATTTTGCCAAAATACTAACTCGCCAATTCAAGCCTAATTCTACACTGGACCTCCAAAATAAATTCCGATCACATTCCTAAGTCACAAATCATCCCCTGAAGCTAACCAAATCACCGGAAATCACATCCGAGCCCTCTAACTCAATAGTCAACATTCGGTTGACTTTTCCAACTTAAGCTTTCCTTAAAGAGACTAAGTGTCTCATTTCTTATCAAAACCAATCCAAATCAACTCTAACACACCACATGCCGATAACGCAATATGAAGAAGCATGAAATGGGGGAAAAGGAGCAATAACACATGAGATGACGGGTCGGGTCGTCACATCCTCCCTAACTTAAACAAACGCTCGTTCTCGAGCGTAACCAGAGTTGTACTAGACGCAACCCAATAGCTGAATGACCTTACCAAGCATATACCCGGGGTGATCCCTTGTTATCCTATCTCGCATAGGTCCGATAACACAGTATAGCTGAAATTTCACAGTCCATCTGAACCATAGAACTACCTTTTCACTTCAGAAACCATCAATACGATCACAACCTCACACCTGTACTTTGAATAATTCCGAACCAGCTGTACTAACCCATACCTGCAACCTCAGGTGAAACTATACGATATACCACATAATCTGAACACTCAAAACAATGGCCTCTATTCACAACAGGTTCCTACGATAACCAAATACCGATAAAAAACCTCTTATTAGCTAAAGTCTTATTCCATCACTCTCATATACTTCCAACGATAAATAAAACACGCGATAGACCGTAACCATTTCTTAGATCAACCACTCATGAAGCCACTTCCCTGTTGACTAATACCACAACATATTTCCGGGCCAAACCTCAATATAAACCCTCTAACAAGCTGAAATCACATCTGTTCGCATTCATTAATGACTCCAACAATCACCTCGAATTCAACACATCACCCTGGTGATACGACACCTCAATACAGGCCTAAGCCACAACTTTCATAATGCACGCACCATTAAGGAACGGTCTGAACATACTCAAATCAGGACAAATGACTCAAACGGAAGAGTTGTACCTCAAGCTCATCAATACTGTTACAATACAAAGCTGAGACCCCATCTCACATCATGGAAATAGAATACCTGAATCTATCCCGAAGGGTCTTATCTCCACGTAGCCTCGCTACAATGCGCGATTCTATCCAAACATTGTTACACATGAAACACCTCAAGTCACATTGCTCAAAATCGACAGCCACGCACAATTTGATGTCTGGAACTAAATCGATCCATTACACCCATGGTGAAGCAAATAACATACGACACGCAACCAGATAGGCCATAACCAGCACTATATTTACCAAGCAACACTTAATTACTCTTCCCATCCGACTTCCTCTATGAATCCTCAATAGAACCACGCCACATGAGGCCATATCCAACAAATCTTAACGTCTCACCGCAGAGAAAGCAACTCATAGATCTCCCCAAATCACTAACAAGCTCAATAACGATCAAATCAACCTATCCCTCAACAATACAATTTGGGGCCAACCAAGCCAACTCAAGCTAAACACGTATCCACATCATCCTACCAATGAACTCATTACTAAGAAAGCCTGAAGCTACTCCTTCCACTACTATAACTCCTGCCGGAGTCGTACGATACGGTGCCCGGGACCAAATCAATATCGAAATCCACAACCTCGCCCGGCGGCATGCCCGGCCACAAGAAACCCATTCAAAAAGTCCCTTAACACCGGAACTGAATCAATGGTAGAAACCTCTGCACTGACATCCTCCACGAAGGTCCAATTAAGAAAAGAAATCCTTCCCAGCCATCCGCTGGTCTTTGGAATACAAACCACTCTGCTAGAACATAATCTGATGCACTCCGCCACGCAACCTGTGGCATTTTCCGACATAACCCATAGCACAATAGCCTAGAATAACCCAACACTGAGACAATCAGTCTACACCCCAATATCATATCCAAAATCTAATATATCAAGCAAAGAAAGATCCACTCGGGTTTCCAAATCCCAATAGCCGCTAACGGTACCCATACACACAATCCACAACCGCTACATAGTCTGAACCTGAGAACTCCCAGTCTCCAACTCCATATAGCACACGAATATCACTGTACCTGATCCCAAATTCCGCAGTATGAATACATTTTACACCTCGAGTACCCAATCATTCCACGAAAGATATTCTAAAATTCTTTTGTGCCATCAAACAAACTCAGATATCAGCAGTCGATTTAGCAAGAAAGTGCCGCAATACTACCGAAGATTCATCAGTTTAATCATATTACCCTTTCCTGAGACATATACTCTTGTCAAATCACTTCCAATTAGCAATATCATTTCCTTAGTCATCTGAAGTTACCCATTGCCTAAGGGTTTTATGAACTTCCTTTCAGAACTGAGCCGAAATCTCGCACACGCCACTCGCGGTCCTCTACAACATACCGCATATACCATACCCTCCAAGGATAACATGAGAACTTTTATCTCCCTTCCGCGCCGCAGACATCGACGCACTCAACTAGTCAAGAACTTTCATTGATCCCATTTATAAGAAAAATCATTACACACTCCATGATTCGCATACCCATAGAAAATATACTCATCTTCAAACCACGGTAAAACCCAACAAGAACATCTCTGCCAATTCCGTTTGTACAAGCTAAACTGTCAGGACTGAATCATTCTAACTAGACCAAGCTAAACAAGCTGTCAAAACTCAAGAGCATTGCTACAAAATGCCTGTAAAAGCTCATTACCTCGAACACATACAAAGGATTAATCATACCATTACCATACCGATTTAGTCTATTATCAAGTTATTCCGTCTATCAAATTTCCCTTCTGATTCATCATCAACTTGATATTCTTCCTTGCTGTAGCACCACAATACCTCAACCCAGGTTTACCACACGAGACTCGAACATAAGACCAAACTGCCTAAGACTCATAAGCCACTGAATACTCTCTCAATGCTTCCCAGAAATACCAAGTTCCAGAATACTTTACTTGAAGAACTTCCTATGAATCTGAATTCGTTACCTTTATTTTACTGATACTGATGCATTGAATCCCGTAATTAACATAAAAATACCACAAATCTTGACATTTTCCAATGAAAACACAGTCTCCAACCCCATACACAACCTTAAAACACCTGATCGTTACATGTAAAATCTTGAACACATTAGAATCATTATCTAAAGTCATTCACTCTTATTCAAACTGCAAATTACATGACTCAATGAACAGAACCACTCGTGCCTTATTAGCACTCTAACACGCAGGATATGATCTCATTCCAATACAAACAAACATCTTCCTTCTCTATACACTGAGCATTATTTATCATCAACAGCTCAAGACATCCTATTATTTCCACACATCTACAAAGCACCATATAACCTTTGTCAAAAAATTTCTTCACTCGTGCCATCCTCGGCTCAATTTCTGCAACCCAAACTGATCCGCCAGCATACCTCGAAAAGGAACCAACATAGCACATAACCATGCAATCAGCTAATCAACAACAACCTCCCCAACTTGGCTCGAAGCCATACATCAAGACACACTCTACAACTCATAACACTTTTACTCTAATGATGCCACAATACCATAGTGAGATTAAACTCAAATCATTTACAAGTTTGTGAAAACACTGATCATCTAGTACTGTAATCCTCTGTAAATCTCGCATTCATCCCCATGTCAGCTGATTCCACTCTCTTAAGCGACCCAAAATTTTCAAATTACAACACATACCTTTCAATTACACATGGGATCTTCTAACGTACACATAAGGATCATACCACTTAAGAACACTCCGCAAGGGATATCTCACCTGCTTCGCCTCAATTTAGTATTTCAGCATGCCTTCCACCATCATATACATTACACAGTCAATTAGTCTTCCTGGGTCTGAACTCATACCGCCACTTGTCATGCACTACCCTCCCAAACTAGGAGACACGAAAATATTCTTCACGCTCCCGTATTCGGCTACACGTCGAATCACAATAGGAATCGAACACTTAACAGTTCACCTATTATCCAGCAGACTTCTTCGCCACTACCAAGTCATATAGATATATCTCGCAGTACTAACATACTCATCACATGGATATCCAACCGCCATTCCGGCTAATAAGGACAATACCGAACATATAAGTTCAAAACACTTGCTCATACAATCAGCACCTCGGTGCTCAAGCCATAGGCAAAGATCCGGCCTCAAGTCCTCTAGACTAGCCCAACATACTCATGAAGATCACATCTCGCCCCTTGATCGGGAATCACAAACCATCAAGGCACATATATTACTGAGCGCTCATGTGCGCATACAGACATGAGGAAGGAATTTCAAGAATTATATCTCAAGCTGAATCAAGTACGCACGATAAGAATTCCAAGAAAGTGAAGTTTCCTAAAGGTTCTGCAGCCTCTCGAGGATAAATACAGACGTCTCCATACTGATCCGCGAGACTCTACTAAACCTACTCATGACTCGTAAGACCAGTAACCTAGGCTCTGATACCAACATGTCACGACCTAATTTCCAAACCCGGTCATGATGGCGCCTCTCGTGAAGACAAGGCTAGCCAACAGAACAACGACGCCTCTTTCAAAAATATTAAACATAAATGAACAGATAAATACAACTTAACAAAAATAATAATCGATATCTACAACCCAACACAGCCCGACCGGGGTGTCACAATTCACGAGCATGTAAAGACAACATGAACACCACTGCAGGTCCAATAATACAAAAGAAATAAAGTCCAAAATTCTAAAGACAACGTCCGAGCCGTGAATGCTGGCGGTCACCTTGCTCAGCTTAAATAGTAATACCTTCAATCAGCTAATAACCCGCTACCGGGTGAACAATACCCGCAACTGCACGCGAGGTGCAGGAAGTAAAGTGAGTACTCCAACTCAGTGAGTAATAAGAGTAAATAATAACTGAGTGGCAAGAAATCACGTAAGAGCACTCCATCATGCTATATAAGACAGTACAACCCTTTGAGAAAAATAGTAAAACTGTGAAAATCCTTTAGAAATATCTGGTTCAGTTAAAAACCCTCTTTTGAAAATACCCTTTTTCCGGCAGTCAAGCATATGAATGCGATATTAGGTAGTGCAAGTCAGCACATAAGTCAGCCCCTCGGGCACAGCACTCCACCAACAAATAACACCAGGGTATCTGGTAAACAGTGCAAGAAGTAGCATGAATGCCAATGAAATGGGAGTGCTGAATGTCATGACACGTAGTTCAAACAAGAACCAATGCATGAATGCAATGCAATGCATATGACCGCTGTGGCACGCAGCCCGATCCATTTGGGTACCCGCGCTCACTGTTGGGGTTCAGACTCCGGAGGGGCTCCTATAGCCCAAGCGCAATATCAATATCACACCGCTGTGATGTGCAGCCCGATCCATCCTCAGTCCAGAAAAGCACATATAACACTACTGCGGTGCGCAGCCCCAACCATGCTAAATCCAAAAATGCACATAAGCCACTAGGGCAATATTCATATGATAGTTCTCAGTTAAAAACGTCAGTAAGATATCATTTAAGTTTTCAAATCATGAAAAATGGCCAAATTTGCAAAACAGCATTAAAATCCTAGACCGATATTAAATAGAATGCAAAAATAATGCGAAAACAACGATATTAATCCCTAAAGGATTCACATAGTTGGCACGAAGCCCAAACATGGCAATCAGTCCAAATTATGATGATAACAAGTAGTTTCAGCCAAATACGTAGTAATTCCATCAATCGGGACGCACCAAGTCACAATCCCCAACGGTGCTCTACCCCACGCTCGCTATCCGGCGTGCAAGTCACCTCAATACAGCACTATGATGTGCAAATTCGGGGTTTCAAACCCTCAGGATATCATTTACAAGTATTACTCACCTCGAACTGGTGAAATCTCTAGCTCGCGACGCCTTTGCCCCTCAAATCAGCCCCCACGCGTGTCGTATCTAACCAAAATCAGAGTGAATACATCACAATATGCTAAGGGAACAATACTCAATCGAAAACAATCGAGAAATAGCAAAAATCTCGAAACTAGCAAAACCCGAGCCCTGGGCCCACTTCTCGAAAGTCAAAAATTTTTATAGCAAAATGTTTCTCATCTCACTACGAGTCCATACATATCAAATTCACAAGAATCGGAGTCCATTTGACCTCTTAAATCCCTAGTTTAACTCTCTTAAGTTTCAAGCCCTAACCTCTATTTTTAACCTTTAATTCCTTGGGTTTTCAGTGTTAATCCATGATTTTACACCATAATAACATATTCTACGTCCAAGAATCCATACCTGATGAAAGCCCTCGAAACTCTCTTCAAAATCGCCCAAAACCCTCTTAGTCCAAAGTGGAAATGTTGTGTTCTTTCAAAAATTCGCGAAGAAGATTAATTTCACTTAACTGCCAGGCATTTTGCTTCTGCGCATAAATCACCGCTTCTGCGACTTCGCATATGCGGTCCATGCCCACTTTTGCGGACTTTTCACTTAAGGCACCTACCACTTTTGCGGTCCCCGTTTCGCTTCAGCGGGACCGCCCATGCGGTCCATTATTCCACTTCTGCGGAACCTGACCAGGATTCCTATTTCCACTTCTGTGAGGCCCAGCTCGCTTCTGCGGGACCGCTTATGCGGTACTCTTTCTGCTCCTGCGGAATCTGACAAGGGCCAAGACTTCTGCTTCTCATCAAATCGCTTCTGCGAGACCGTACCTACGGTCCAATAACCGCAGGTGCGAAAGTAACAGATACCAGCAAATTTGAACCTGCAATTAACTCCAAAAACCTTCTATTAAACCACCCGAATGTAAGGCCCCGGAATTTTTTTCTTTTTTTTTTCGAGTAATTTAAGATTTGGTCGTGCCAAGGTAGGCTAAATTATTTTATTTCGTGTGAAAATAAGGATTTATGATATGATGGATATTAATTGGATATGTTAATAAGTGTATAAGTCATATTAGAAGTGATTTGGGGTCTAAGGAGAGGCCTAAGTCTAAGTCAAGTTGGAAAATTGCATATTAGACGAAATCTGTAAATGAGTGCGCACAATACCTTACTTTGAACGATCATATCTCCAGTTATATAATGACTTGTGTGATGCACAACCTATTTAATTAAATCCCTTTGAGTCTAGTTTCCAACACAACAAACCGTTCGTCATTTGGAGGTTTATACAGAAAGTTATGACCATTTTACTGGGCAGGTGTCACTCGCGCGAACTTCGCGCGAACTTTGAAACTTCGCGCGTTTTTCGCGCGTCTGAGGCAGAATACTCAGAAAAACGCATGAAGTATGAAAAAGTTCGTGCGTCTGGGCAAAAGTTCGCGCGCCTGGAAGTTTTAATACCCCAAGACTGGTCTAGAGAGTTCCCAAGCCATTTTTGGGGTTAAGACTTGCTCTCTCAAGGGGATTTCGTCCCAAACTTCATTCCTATGATCCAAGGTAAGGTTTTTGGAGTATTTTGAGTTGATTACTACTCCTAAACACTTATACTAACAAGGATTAACCTTGAAAATCCTTAGATTTCATT
>MU781039.1:243811-267240 GCA_026770625.1 Nicotiana glauca
ATAGCAGGTACTCCAGTCCACCGAGAGTAGCACTCCTCTTCATCCAATCAGTTGTATTGGTGAGCCACACTTCCTCTTGGGGTCATGTGTGGTTCATTCCACCTTCTTTTGAGTTTATTGTGGATTGTAAGGTATAGCTGGGGCCTTGTCGCCGGCAAGTATTGGTTGAGTTTCAAGTATTCATAGAGGCTCCGTAGACACAATGTGGGTGGTGTATAAAAGTATTTTGGGTAGTAACTATACGTTTCGAAATCGTGGTCCACGTTGGTAAATGTTGTATGTATTTTGCAAGTACTTGGTATCAAATGTTGACAATGACAAAAAGTAGAAATGAACTCAAGTTGTAAGTTTATGATTAAGTCTTAAATTGCCATTTCAAAAGAATAATGTATAGTGGAATCACGGGGTAACGCGTGGGATAGGAAAGGCAAAATTCCAGGTCCGCTTGACTGGGGTCCTCCAGTTGAGCGCCGGTCGTGTCCCTCGGTTTTGGGGCATGACACCTTGGAATTTACCCCGAGGCCCCCTGGACCTCAACCAAAAGCACCAACATGCCTTAAAACATTACGCAAACTTGTTCCAATCATCACAACACATCAACCAACACTAAAATCATCAATTCTCATTGGATTCATGCCTAAGTTCTTTAAAAACTTACGAAACACGCATTCGATCAAAAACCCAACCAAACGATGTCCGAATGACCTGAAAATTTGTACACATATACAAAATCACCCAACAAAGCTACAGCAACTCTCGAAATCCCATTCCGACGCTCGGATCAAAATCTCACATATCAACCGGATTTCGCCAAAATACTAACTCGCCAATTCAAGCCTAATTCTACACTGGACCTCCAAAATAAATTAGGATCACGCTTCTAAGTCACAAATCATCCCCCGAAGCTAACCGAATCACCGAAAATCACATCCGAGCGCTCTATCTCAATAGTCAACATTCGGTTGACTTTTCCAACTTAAGCTTTCCTTAAAGATATTAAGTGTCTCATTTCTTATCAAAACCAATATTCCAAATCAACTCTAACACACCACATGTTGATAAGGAAACATGAAGAAGCATGAAATGGGGGAAACGGAGTAATAACACATGAGACGACGGGTCGGGTCGTCACAACTGATTTTTTTATATTGAATCGTGTATGGCAGAAAATAGATTAATGAATTCTAGTTTTTGTTCGTTGAGCTAAATTAGGAGAATATCATGTGATTTGATTTCCATCCGTTTTTAACTAGCGTAACCTTCCAGATTTTATGCAGATATGTTACTGTATTCACGTTAATGCCGCGTGAATACAGTTAAATACATATCAACCTTAGCTGGAATTCCCTTTTTAACGCCTATTTTTTCTATTGTATTAATGAATACAATAGCTTAAAAAATACACTGTATAAAAACGTAAAAGGTATCTATAACACCTAATATAGCAAAAGATATCTATAAATGGCTAATTAGACCTAAAAGATGGTGCTTTATGAAAAATTCTCAATATAAAATGTGGCCGCTAGTAATTAACTAGTGCACAATATTCTAATAAATTTATTCTATTAGCTTAATATTTGACTTAATAATTATAAATAAAATTAGATCTCTAAAAATCAAAATTAATTAGTATATAAATATATTTCGGGCTATTACATTTTATCCAGGCTTTGGACTCGCAATGCGAGCAAGCTCGCATTGGCGATGTTGAGACATAATTGTTATTGTCGTAGTTAATGTAATATTGTATACGCACATACCCACACATGTACACATGCGTTTTGAGAAACTATTTTTTGCTCTGTTATTTGTTTGGGCGATTATTGTAGTGTTCAGCATAGCATATTTAGGTTATTAAGTGAAGCATACTAAACTGTCAGATGTTGAACTGTCGAATTTTTGCGAGAGCTACCGGTGTTAAAGAGAAATTTTTGACATAGAACTGCAGTTAGTAATGCATTAAACCAAATACTATAAGCACTCCACAGGTTAATCTCATGTACGTTCACCTAAATCTCGTCCTATATGACAATTCAGCTAATCTGATAAATAAAAAAGTGGCAGTCTCCTTGTCGACATATACTAGTATACAACCCTTGGTAAACTGTCATTTTATATAAGTTAAATTCTTGAAGAACTTGCAACTGATTTCCGACTTCCTAAACTTTGGCCTTAGCTGAATTTGTTCTAGTTTTACTCATGGGACTAACAGCAACGTCCGCCAGTTTTGAGGTTAAAATGAACTCTCTATCCCATTCAAGAATCCAAGTCTACGTATCATCATATCATATGTATTTATCTATTTATATCTATCTATATCTATATCTATATCTATCTATACTATATTAAAAGCACGAAGGCTCTTAACGAAATGTCGTTTGCCTTTTTTACCCTCCATAAATGCGCTTTATGTTGGATAAAATAGTAAATACAAATAAAATACTTTTTGGAAAAATAAAACTACCGTAAAGGAATAAGTAATTAAGAAGAAGACAAGAAGTAGGAAACTACTTTAATTAATATCCCTAATACTCTAACAAAAAGGCAAAACATTTCGTAGGTTAAAAAGGAAAAAAATAAGATTATAAGTAATACACTCATTAATTAGTAATACACTCATTAATTAGTAACCTATTAAAGAGGTCAAAATGCTCGCAGTTAAAAAGAAAAAAAGAATAAGAACATCAGTTAGCAGGATATAAATTATGAATATTTTGAACTCAAAAAATAAAAAATTTATTAAGTAGAAAGATTTTAAAGTCCATCAGTAAGATTTTAATATAAGGTATGTTAAAATTCATCATTTAATAACCCTATTAAAGAGGTCAAAATTTAGTAGGTTAACAAGAAAAAAAAAGAATAAGATAATAGTACGGACATTCATTAATATCCCCATTAAAGAGTGTAAAAAAAATTCTCATCCTGATCTTTTATTTTTCATGAGCACATTCTTTTAGTTTTGTATCTATCTATCTATATTTATATTTATAATTATATTATATTAAAAGCATAAATACCTTTTTTTACTCTTTAAAAAAATTTCATATTAGACAAATTAGTGAATTGAGTTTTGTTCTTTATAATTATGAATTTAAAATTCTAATATTTCGGACATTGAATTTGATCATTAAACCTTTATTTATTTGAAATATGTAAAACTCCTAATATTTAAAAACTCAATTTCAAGAATATATTTTATATAAATCCCTTGCTTAATAATCTTGACTTTAAAATCTTTCTAAAATACGTACCAAGTTGCGCCATCTATAGCAACCAATCAATTTTCTCTTCGTCTCCTATTTCAATGTGATTATGAAAAATTTAAACTTCAAGGTCTTTAAATATTTGTCCCTCCCGAAACCAAGAAAGAAAATAAGGAGTATGAAAAAGAGATAACTGACGTAATGCCAAAGTTAAATAATGTTGATTTTGTTAAGAATTTAAAAGAGAGATAAAGAGAAGTGGCTGACAAAAGCAAATAACTTCTACAAACACAAAGATCTAAAAAAAAATCTCAAATAAATATTTTTAGCTTTTGAAAATAGAATTCTTATTGAATAACTATAATTACATTTAAATATCTAAAATTTGGATGACCTAATACTAAGAATTTGACAAAAAATAAATTAAAATGTTAAGAGAAAATAGTTAAGTTTATTTTTTAGATTAATTAAAAGCAAAAGAATTCAGTTTGATTCTTTTCCAAATTATTCATATAAAAAAAGTATTTTTCAAGTTGAGAAAAATTTTATAGTGCATAAGTTTTGTTTCCATGAGAAAAATATTGGCGAAGAAAGAAAATAAAAATAGAACAAAATTGATTACATCATTATGATTAGGTACAAACTTGAAGCGATAAGGATGAAACATCAAAAGGTAAATTGTATTTTAAACGAGTTATCTTTTTATTTATTTTTCAGCGTTTGTTCTAAATTATGACAACTCCTATATTGTTTTATATATTATATTTGTAAAATATTAACTCAACATTAGTAAAGGGAACACGAGAAATAATAGCAAGTCATCACAAAACTAAAATAATATTTTTAGTTCATTTTAGGGTTAGGACTCTTTATATAGATCGGAAAACAAGAATGAAACTAATGTTTAATGGATATGGTCAAATTGATTTGTTAAAAACTAATAATGACAACTTTGAACACTCTTAGCTAAGATTCTTTTTATTCTATCCTATTGGCTATAGGAGGTTTGTTTCTGGGGCTTCCTCATAGAATTTTCTACTTTTTTTATTTTTATTATGTAAATTATGCATGGATCCTCGTGCTTGAAAATAAGCCTTATTTTCTGAATAAACATATACGTATGAACTCTTGCATAATTAAATTTCTACAAATATCGACAATATTGTCTCTTTTTGACTTTTTTCAAATTGCAAAAGGTCCTTCTCTTCTTAAAGTTGAAGATCTCATATATGTTGGTGTGGGAATGAAATCTCTTCAATAAGTTAATACCATAGCGCTTCAATTTCTATTTTATTAGTGAAGTTAATTTGAATTATTTTCATATTCATAAAAATACACACTATTAAAATTATGCAGAATCATGACCATCTGTCACGACCCAAATCCCGAACCCGGTCGTGATAGCACCTCTCGTGAAGACAAGGCCAGCCAACAGATTAACAATACTTCTCTTAACAATTATTTAATATTTATAAAGCTAAAACATGATTAGCATAATCAAAAGCGCGGAAAACAGCGATGACAACAGGGAAACATCTCGTCATAGCCCGACATCGGGGTGTCACTAGTCATGAGCTACTACAGAGTTCACTAAAGTACTACAAGTTCAGAAATAGGAACAAAGTCTGAAAGTAACATGAACAACATAAAATAAGGGAGAAGATCTGGTGCCGCGGACGCTAGCGGTCACCTGACTCCGCTATGCTAACAAATCTTCAATCAGCTCAAAACCCGCTACCGGGAGGTCAAGTACCTGCATCTGCACACGAGGTGCAGGGAGTAAAGTGAGTACTCGAACTCAGTGAGTAATAAGGGTAAATAATAACTGAACAGCAATAAACCACGCAAAGCAAATCAACATGTTATATGGTACAGTGTAACCAATGAGAAAACATGGAAAATGTGAAAATCCTTTAGAAAATATCTTGACTCAGTTCAAAACCTCTTTTTCAGAATATCTTTTTCCAACAGTTAAGTAATTAAATGCGGAACAGGTAGTGCAAGTCAGCACAAAAGTCAGCCCCTCGGGCACCAACAAGTATGCATAATTGAGCTCATAAACTTGCCCTACAGGCAATATTCTTGTTCCTGGTCAGCCATTGTTACCTGACCCGTTTACATCACGCATTGTCACTGTTACCACTGTCTCAAATTTATCCTCTTTAAAAGTGATCAGACAATATCAGAACAGCAAATAAATATCTCAAGAAATAACACAACGACGAAAAATGCACAAAAGCATGAATGCAATGCAATGCATATGACGGTACACTCCGGTACCTACTACGGCGTGCAGTCTGATCCATTTAACGTCGACGGCGCTCACTGGGGGTGTGTACAGACTGTGCAGGGGCTCCTACAGCCCAAGCGCAATATCAGCCATGTCTTGGCTTCAAATAGACCCTCGGCCTCAATATCAATATATCATCGCAGTGGCGCGCAGCCCGAGCCATCCATATATTCAGAAATCACTATAACACTGCTGCGGCGCGCAGCCCGATCCATGCTCAGACTAGAAATGCACATAAACTACTTGGGCAATATTAACATAATGGTCCTCAGCTCAAAACGTCAATAACATATTGTTTAAGTTTTCAAATCTTAGAAAAATGGCTGAGTTTACAAAATAGTATTAAAACCTTGAACCGAGATCAAATAATATGCAAGTAATGCAAAAACAGTGATACCAATCCCCGAAGGATTCACATAGTTGGAACGAAGCCCCAAACATGGCCCAAATTATGACGATAACAAATAATTTCAGTCAAATACACGGTAAAAATCAACAACCGGGACGGACCAAGTCACAGTCCCCCAATGGTGCTCTACCCCACGCTCATATCCGGCGTGCAAGTCACCTCAATATAGCACTATGATGTGCAAATCCGGGGTTTCAAACCCTCAGGATATCATTTACAAGTATTACTCATCTCAAACCAGTGAAATTCCTCGCTCGCGACGCCTTTGCCCATCAAATCGGCCTCCACACGCGTCGAATCTAACCAAAATCAAAGCGAATGCATCACAATATGCCAATGGAACAATACCCAATTGAAAACAATCGAAAAATTGCAAAAATCTCGAAACTAGCAAAACCCAAGCCCCGGACCCACTTCTCAAAAAATTACAAAACTTACATTACCGGATTCCTCGTCTCGCCACGAGTTCATACATACAAAGAACTCCCAAATCCAAGCTCAAATGTCCTATCAAATTCCAATTTGAAATATCAAAAACTCAAGCCCTACCTTTACCCCTTTTTGGTAAATTTCAACCAATTTCCATGTTAAATCTAACATAATCTCGTGTATTTAGGCTAAGGAACTTACCTCCAGTCAATCCTCCTTGAATCCCTCTTCAATTAGCTCTCCCAAGCTCCAAAATCGCTCAACAATGGAGGAAAAATAACATAGGCTCGCGGATTAATTACCCTTCTGACGCCCAGCTTCCTTCTATGCGAACGCGAGACCACACTCGCGTTTGCGATGCATAACTTTTCCTCTGACCAAAATTGCCCTTTGCGAACGCGTCTGTTTCCCCGCGAACATGAAGGCTTGGACCCCAAACCTACGCGAACGTGATCGCATAAACGAGAACGCGAAGCACACATAGGCTGGCCCTCTATTTACCTCTACGCGAACGCAATGCTCCCAAACGTGAACGTGAAACACCAGGAACTCAACCTACGCAAACGCATGGCCCCAACGCGAACGCGATGAACACTTTCCAGGCCTCCCTACTTTGCCCTACGTGTTCCCGACACACACACACGAACGCGTAGAAGGGACTTTCTGCAACACCACAGCTGTAAAAAACCAGCAATTCCTCAAGTCCAAAAATGATCCGTTTAGCCACCCGGAATCACCCCAAGGCCCCCGGGATCTCAACCAAAAACACCAACATACCCAAAACATCATATAAACTTGTTCCAATCATCAAAACACATCAAACAACACTAAAATCACCATTTCACATCGGATTCAAGCCTAAGTTTCTTCAAAACTTCCTAAATACACATTCGATCAAAAACCCAACCAAAACACCTCCAAATGACCTGAACTTTTACCCGCACATCCAAAATCACCTAACGGAGCTACTGCAACTCTCAAAATTCCATTCTGATCCCCGAATCAAAATCTCACCTATCAACTGAAATTCGCTAAAATTCAAACTTTGCCATTTCAAGCCTAATTCTACACCGGACCTCCAAAATCAATTCCGATCGCACTCCTAGGTCACAAATCATCCCCCAAAGCTAACCAAATCATCGGAAATCAATTTCGAGCCCTCTAACTCACAAGTCAACATCTGGTTGACTTTTCCAAACTAACCTTTCTTTAAAGAGACTAAGTGCCTCATTTCTTATCAAAATCAATCCAAATCAACTCTAACACACCACATACCGATAACGAAACATGAAGAAGAATGAAATGGGGGAAACGGAGCAATAACACATGAGATGACGGGTTGGGTCGTCACATCCTCCCCAACTAAAACCAATGCTCGTCCTCGAGCGTACCCAGAGTTGTCCTAGAAGCCAACCAATAGCTGAATAACCTTACCAAGCATATACCCGGGGTGATCCCACGTCACCCTATCTCGCATAGGTCTGATAACACCACATAGCTGAAATCTCACAATCCATCTAGACCATAAACCGTAGAACCACATTGCACTTTCCGAAATCATATACAAGGTCGGAACCTCACATCTACACTCGGAATAAGTCCGAACTAACTGTAATAACCCATACCTGCAACCTCAGGTGCAACCATATGATATACTACATAACCCAGACACTCGAAGCGATAACTTCTATTCACAACATTTGCCCACAACACCCGAATACCGGTGGAAAAACCTCTTATCAACAAAGGTCTTATTCCAAAACTTTCATATACTGCCAATGAATAATGAAACACGCAATAAACTATAACAATTTCTCTGATCAACCATTCATGAAGTCACTCCCCTTTTAGCTACTACCACAACAGATTTCCGAGCTGAACCTCGATATTAACCTTCCAACAAGCTGAAACCAAATCCGTTTGTATCCATTAATGACCCCCAACGATCACTTCGGGTCTAACACACCACTCTGGTGATATGACACATCAATACGGCCTAAGCCTCAACTTGCGTAACAACGCGCACCCATAAACAACAGTCGGAATATACACCGATCATGAAAATGACTCGATTGAAANTGAACCAGCTGTAATAACCCATACCTGCAACCTCAAGTGCAACCATATGATATACTACATAACCCAGACACTCAAAGCGATAACTTCTATTCACAGCATTTGCCCACAACACCCGAATATCGGTGGAAAAAATCTCTTATCAACAAAGGTCTTATTCCAGAACTTTCATATACTGCCAACGAATAATGAAACACGCAATAAACTGTAACAATTTCTCATATCAACCATTCATGAAGTCACTCCCCTTTTGGCTACTACCACAACAGATTTCCGAGCCGAACCTCGATATTAACCTTCCAACAAGCTGAAACTTAATCCGTTCGTATCCATTAATGACCCCCAATGATCACTTCGGGTCCAACACACCACTCTGGTGATATGACACATCAATACGGCCTAAGCCTCAACTTGCGTAATACACGCACCAATAAGAGTCGGTTTGAACATACTCAAATCATGAAAATGACTCAACGAAAGAGTTGTACCTTAAGCTCATCAATACCATTACAACACAAGGCCGGGACCCCATCCCACATCATAGAAATAGGATACCTGAACCTACCCCGAAGGGTCTAATCTCCACGTAGCCTCGCTATAATGCGCGATCTTAACCAAACACTGTTACACATGAAGCACCTCACGTCGCTATACTCGAAATTGACAACCACGCACGACTGACATCTAGAACCCAAACAAATCATTATACCCCTAGTGAAGCAAATAATATACACCACACAATCCTGAAAGGACACAACCGATGCGCCATTCGCCGAGCAGCACCCAATACGGACTTTCCTTAGAATCCAAGAAGCAAGGCATACAAATAGCATATAGAACACTATTCTCGACATTACACTGTTGCGGCGTGCAACCCGATCCAGATAACATACACATGGTGGCATGCCACCCGGTCCACACATACTCATGGCGACGTGCCATCCGATCCACACATACTCATGGCGGCGTGCCATCCGATCCACACATACTCATGGCGGTGTGCCACCCGATCCATATATATATCTCACATAAGGAGATGCACATCGAGCCAAATTTGCTCATTACAACAAAATACCGAGCACCAGTCGTAAGCATACTGAGTGCATACAATATCTTCATATAGCGTTATAAGCTACAAACTCAAGCGCAACTGAGGTTTTCCTCTCAACTTCCACTATAAATCTCGATAGCACCGCACCATATGTGCCCATAGTCCGTAAATCATACGTCTCGCAACGCAGAAAACAACTCATAGATCTCTCCAGATAGCTGATAAGCTCAGCAACGATCGAGTCAACCTAACCCTCGACAATACAATTCGGAGCCAACCGAGTCAACTCATACTGGAACACGCATCCGAAAAGTCTCTTAACGCCAGAACTGGCTCAATAATAGCAACCTATGCTCTGACATCCATCATGAAGGCTTGATTAGGAAAAGCAATCCTTCCCAGCCGTCCGCTGGGTCTTTAAAAGATAAATCGCTCCACAAGAACATAACCCAATGCACCTCGCCACTCAAACCGTGGCATTTCCGGCATAGCCCATAACGCAAGAATCAATCTAACACTGAGACAACCAGTCTGAACTTCAACATCACATCCAAAATCTAACATACCAGCAACGAAAGATTCACTCGAGCCTCCAAATCCCAATATTCGTCAAATGGTGCCAATACACACGATCCACCATCACAAATAGCTCGAATATGAGGACTTCCGCCTCCAATTCCACATAGCATATGAATCACCATACTTGATCCCAATTTCACCGCCCGAACGCGGGCCACAGCTATATATCCAAAAACTTCACGATACATACTCACAAATCCCCCTGAGCTACCAACCAAACCCAAATATCACCAGTCGATCTAACAAGGAAGTGACGCAACACCACCGAAGTAACATCACTTAATTACATTGCCCTTTATCTGAAATATATACTCTCATCGAATCACTTTCAAATAGCCGTACCATTTTCCTTGATTATCTAAGGCTACCCGCTGCCTAAGTCCTTTCTCACATTCGTAGAAAATGCACCTCTTCAACCACGGTAGCAATCAACAAGAACTTTCCCAATTTCACTTGCCCAAACTAAACTGCCATGACTGAATCCTTCTAACCAAATCACGCTAAGCAAGTCGTCAAAGCCCAAGAGCATAGCTGCAAAACTACATGTGCTAACCCATTACCTCGAATACATACCAAGAATTAAGCATACCCTTACCATGCCGATCCGGCCCGTTATCAAGCTACTCCATTTATTTAAATTTCTTCTGATTCGTTTTCAACTTGATATTCCCTCTTGCTATAGCACCACAATTCCTCAACACATGCTCACTACACGAGACCCAAGCACAAGACCACACTGTCTAAGACCCACAAGCCGCTGAATACTCTCTCAATTATTCCCTAAAATACCACATTCCCGAATGCTCTGCTTGAAGAACTTATTGCGAATCTAACTCTGTTTCCTTTACTTTCCTAATGCGGATACATAGATTACCATAATCAATATAGAATACCACAAATCTTGACATCTTCTAATAAAACTCAGTTCCTAACCCCATATGCAACTTTAGAACTCTCAATTGACGTACGCAGACTCTTGAACCATTAGAACCATTCTTGCAAGTCATTCACTCTTATTCAACTGTAATTTACTTGATCAAACAGATGTAACCACCCGTGCCTCATTAGCACTCTGACCCCGCAAGACATGATCTCATTCTGATACAACCAAACAACTTCCTTCTCTTTACACTAAGCATTCTTTATCAACAACAGCTCAAGACATCCTATTATTTCCACACATCCACAAAGTACCATATAACCTTTGTCAAAAATTTGCTTCACTCGTGCCATCTTCGGCTCAATTTCTGCAACCAGAACTGATCCGCCAGCATATCTCAAAACGGAACAAACATAGCACATAACCGTGCAGTCAGCTAATTAACAGCAACCTCCCCTACTTGGCTCGAAGCCATACATCAAGATACCCTTAACATTTCATAACACTTTTACTCTAATGATGCCACAATGAGGTTAAACTCAATCATCTACAAGTTTGTGAAAACACAGATCCTCCAGTTCTGCAATCCTCTACAAACCTCACATTCATCCCCACATCCACTGAGTCCACTCCCTTAAGCGACCCGAATTTATCAAATTTCAACACGTACTCTTCAATTACACATGAGATCTTCTAACATATACATAAGAATCGTACCCCTTAAGAACACTCCGCAGGAGATAACCCACCTGCTTTGCCTTAGTTTAGTATTTCAGCACACCTTCCACCATCATACACATAACACATCCATTTAGTCTTCCTGAGTCTGAACTCATCTCGCCACAAGCAATACACTTCACTTTCCAACTAGGAGATACGAAAATATTCTTCGCGCGCCCATATTCGGGCCACACATCAAACCACAATAGGAAACCAACACTTAACAGTTCATCCATTATCCGGCAGACTTTTTCGTCACTACCAAAATCACATAAGTACATCTTGCAGTACCAACATACTCATCACATGGATATCCAACCGCCCTTCCGGCTAATAGGGATAATACCGAATATACAAGTACATAACACCAGCTCGCAAAATCAGCACCTTGGTGCTCAAGCCATACGTAAAGATCCGGCCTCCAGTCCTCCAGACTGGCCCAACATCAAATTTACAGAGATTATATCTCGCCCCTTGATAGGGGAATCACAAGCCATCAAGGCACATATACTACTGAGCGCTCGCGTGTGCATACAGACGTGTGGAAGGAATTTCAAGAGTTATACCTCAAGCTGAATCAAGTACGCACGATAAGAATTCCAAGAAAAGTGAAATTTTCCTAAAGGTTCTGCAGCCTCTCGAGGATAAATACAGACGTCTTCGTACCTATCCACGAGACTCTACTAAACCTGCTCATGACTCGTGAGACCTAGTAACCTAGGCTCTGATACCAACTTGTCACAACCCAAATCCCGAACCGGGTCGTGATGGCACCTCTCGTGAAGCCAAGGCCAGCCAACAGATTGACAATACTTCTCTTAACAATTATTTAACATTTATAAAGCTAAAACATGATTAGCATAATCAAAAGCGCAGAAAAACAGCGATGACAACAGGGAACCATCCCGTCACAGCCCGACATTGGGGTGTCACTAGTCATGAGCTACTACAGAGTTCACTAAAGTACTACAAGTCTAGAAATAAGAACAAAGCCTGAAAGTAACATGAACAATATCAAATAAGGGAGAAGATCTGGTGTCGCGGACGCTAGCGGTCACCTGGCTCCGCTATGACAACAAATCTTCAATCAGCTCAAAACCCGTTACCGGGAGGTCAAGTACCTGCATCTGCACACGAGGTACAGGAAGTAAAGTGAGTACTCCAACTCAGTGAGTAATAAGGGTAAATAATAACTGAGCATCAATAAACCATGTAAAGCAAATCAACATGCTATATGGTACAGTGTAACCATTGAGAAAACAGGGAAAACGTGAAAATCCTTTAGAAAATATCTTGACCCAGTTGAAAGCCTCTTTTTGAGAATATCTTTTCCCAACAGTTAAGCAATTAAATGCGGAACAGGTAGTGCAAGTCAGCACAAAAGTCAACCCATCGGGCACCAACATGTATGCATAATTGAGCTCATAAACTTGCCCTACAGGCAATATTCTTGTTCCTGGTCAGCCATTGTTACCTGACCCGTTTACATCATGCAGTGTCACTGTTACCACTGTCTCAAATTATCCTCTTTAAAAGTGATCAGACAATATCAGAACAGAAAATAAATATCTCAAGAAATAACACAACAACAAAAAATGCACAAAAGCATGAATGCAATGCAATGCATATGACGGTACACTCTGATACCCACTACGGCGTGCAGTCCGATCCATTATCGTCGGCGGCGCTCACTGGGGGTGTGTACATACTCCGGAGGGGCTCCTACAGCCCAAGCGCAATATCAGCCATGTCTTGGCTTCAAACAGGCCCTCAGCCTCAATATCAGTATATCATCGCTGCGGCGAGCAGCCCGAGCCATCCATATATTCAGAAATCACCATAACACTACTGCGGCGCGCAACCCGATCCATGCTCAGTCCAGAAATGCACATAAACTACTTGGGCAATATTAACATGATGGTCCTCAACTCAAAACGTCAATAACATATTATTTAAGCTTTCAAATCTTAGAAAAATGGATGAGTTTGCAAAATAGTATTAAAATCTTGGACATAGATCAAATAAGATGCAAGTAATGCAAAAACAGTGATACCAATCCCCGAAGGATTCACATAGTTGGCACGAAGCCCCAAACATGGCAATCAGCCCAAATTATGACGATAACAAATAATTTCAGTCAAATACGCGATAAAAATCAACAGCCGGGACGGACCAAATCACAGTCCCCCAATGGTGCTCTACCCCACGCTCATATCCGGCGTGCAAGTCACCTCAATACAGCACTATGATGTGCAAATCCGGGGTTTCAAACCCTCAGGATATCATTTACAAGTATTACTCACCTCGAACCGGTGAAATTCCTCACTCGCGATGCCTTTGCCCCTCAAATCGACCTCCACATGCGTCGAATCTAACCAAAATCAGAGCGAATGCATCACAATATGCCAATGGAACAATACCCAATTGAAAACAATCGAAAAATAGCAAAAATCTCGAAACTAGCAAAACCCGAGCCCCGAACCCACTTCTCAAAAAATTACAAAACTTACATTACCGGATTCCTCGTCTCGCCACGAGTTCATACATACCAAGAACTCCCAAATCCAAGCTCAAATGACATATCAAATTTCACTTTGAAATATCAAAAACTCAAGCCCTAACTTTACCCCTTTTTGGTGAATTTCAATCAATTTCCATGTTAAATCTAACATAATCTCGTGTATTTAGGCTAAGGAACTTACCTCCAATCAATCCTCCTTGAATCCCTCTTCAATTAGCTCTCCCAAGCTCCAAAATCGCTCAACAATGGAGGAAAAATAACATAGGCTCGCGGATGAAATATCAATTAATAACCCTTCTGATGCCCAGTTTCCTTCTATGCGAACGCGAGACCACACTCGCGTTCGCGATGCATAACTTTTCCTCTGACCAAAATTGCCCTTCGCGAACGCGTCTGTTCCCCCGCAAATGCGAAGGCTTGGGCCCCAAACCTGCACGAACGCGACTGCATAAACGCGAACGCGAAGCACACATAGGCTGGCCTTCTACTTACCTCTACGCGAACGCGATGCTCCAAACGCAAACGCGAAACACCAGGAACTCAACCTACGCGAACACGTGGCCCCAACGCGAACGCGATGAGCACTTTCTAGGACTCCCCACTTTGCCCTATGCGTTCGCGACACACACACGCGAATGCGAAGAAGGGACTTTCTGCAACACCACAACTGGAAAAAACCAGCAATTCCTCAAGTCCAAAAATGATCCGTTTAGCCACCCGGAATCACCCTAAGGCCCCCGGGATCTCAACCAAAAATACCAACATACCCCAAATATCATACGAACTTGTTCCAATCATCAAAATACATCAAACAACACTAAAATCACCATTTCACATCGGATTCAAGCCTAAGTTTCTTCAAAACTTCTGAAACACACATTCAATCAAAAACCCGACGAAAACACCTCCAAATGACCTGAAATTTTACCCGTACATCCAAAATCACCTAACGGAGCTACTGCAACTCTCAAAATTCCATTGCGATCCCCGGATCAAAATCTCACCTATCAACCGAAATTTGCCAAAATTCAAACTTCGCCAATTCAAGCCTAATTCTACACCGGACCTCCAAAATCAATTCCGATCGCACTCCTAGGTCATAAATCATCCTCCGAAGCTAACCAAATCATCGAAAATCAATTCTGAGCCCTCTAACTCACAAGTCAATATCTGGTTGACTTTTCTAAACTAACCTTTCCTTAAAGAGACTAAGTGCCTCATTTCTTATCAAAATCAATCCAAATCAACTCTAACACACACATACCAATAACGAAACATGAAGCATAAAATGGGAGAAACGAAGCAATAACACATGAGACGACGGGTCGGGTCGTCACACGTCATACATGTCAAAACTCTCAGAATTTCAACAACTTACCAGCAAGAAATAATTCGTTGAAAAAATAGTGGCCGCAAAAAATTTTGATAGTCGATCACCGATCATTTGACACTGATTTAAGATGAAAAATGACTTTTTAATGCACACTTTTGCATTCAGTAAATTTTTAATAGAAAAGACTGATTTTCTAATGACAAGAAACATTCTTAAGCGTTGGAGGGTTATGTGTTCTTGCTGAAATTCTAAATAAAAAATATAATAATTTGTAAAAGTGAAGTAATAAAATTATAATATTGGAATACATATTAAGTTGGATATATTGGCTAAGATAATTGAAGACTTTTATGAGGTAAAGATTTTTTTTAATTATTGGATAAGTAAACACGATTGACAATCATCACTCTCAAACTTATACTTTTTTGTATTATAATACAAACAAAATTTTTAAATATAATATTTGCATAACTTTAAAAAAAATTATATTCATAGAGATAAGGTACACGCGCAAAGCGCGTACCATAAGACTAGTTATTATAAAAGCACGAATAATTTATGGTAAATATTGTATGTCTAAAATATTTCCGAAATATCAACAGACTACGCTTAAAAATTTTAAATCTTTCTTTTATTACATAATTTCATATTGAATAAAAGTGTAAAATTAAGAATTTCTCTCATACTAGGATTTTGAAATTATCATCACTAGATAGGGTTACTATATACACCTAATTTGTAATTGATTGTAATTAAGTGTTGACTTTAATCCTCTATAAATAAAAACTTTTTGCTTACGTAGTTTACACGTGATTTGTATAATTGGTGTTTGATATCATAAGTTTCTGTAGCGATGGATGCCAAAAGCCAATCCGTATGAAAAATTTCATCTACACTATATAATTATTTTATATTTATAGCTATTGCTATTGAATTAGGTTTTTGTTCTTATCTTTTATTGATATTTTTTGTTCATCGTCTGCCTATAAGATTAAATTCAATTTGCTAACTTTTCGCCTTTTCTTCCTCTTAAATTTGATGAGAAGGTTTTAGATGCCAGCAAAATGTTCGATAAATCAAAATAACAGATCATACAAAATAGATTGAGAGATTATCAGCTACAACGCTTGATTGAATTTTACAAACATCGACATCTAAGGTAATGAAAGAATTTTTTTTCCTTTATGTATTTGGCATCATTTGTTACTATTTTTTAGGCGGTTGTTTGCTTCGTTTAATTGATACACGGGCATAAAAATATCACTATAGAAGATAGATTCCTGTATAATCACATTCGATGAACCAAAATTATATATTGTCTAGCATAAAACATGCTAAAAGATCTAAATCTAAAGGAGGAGGCTTGTCGTACCTATAAATTGTGCTTATATAGAAAACATTGATAATGCAATGATAATTAGCAAACTTCTTAGCGTTGGGTTGGAATACTTTTTATTAAGGCGATAACTGTATCCTCTTGATTTTGACTTACATAATTAAATAGTATTTATAGGAGATGCATTATAATATATTTAGGTTAATCATTCACGAGTAGAATATAAATGATCAAGGGAGTATTGACAGAGAAAATTTGCGAGTTCTATCTATTTAATTGTCCTAGCATTCTTTGAAATTGAATAAGATAAAATTTAACTTAATTTCCTTTTCAAAAGAGCTAAGTTAATAATTCATATAAATCCATACTGAAAATAATTACTACCGTCATCTCTACTCCTTTCGAAAACTTTTCTTGTATGAATTAGCTAAAAGAGTGGTATTTTTGATATTCTCATATGATGCATGAAATGATCAACTTTTTTTTGTTAACAAGAATTAGTCCTTTTTCTATTTTCAGTTTTAAAACTTTACGTGCGAGGCACGTATATAAAGACTGGTACTATATTAAAAGCACGAAGGCTCTATCGAAATGTCATTCATTTATTTTACCCTTCGTAAGTGTATTATATGTTGGATATAATTGTAAATGTAATAACTATTTTCTTCAAAATAAATAAAAATCCTAATTATCGGCTAATTCAAATTCCATTATCTATTTGGTCTTAGTTTAGGACTCATCCCAATTGATCAGTTTGGGATTCAAATTCCATTATTTATTTGGTCTTAGTTTAAGACTCAAACTCTTCAAAGTTTACTGACCGAATTAGGCTTCTCCTTTTGTTTCTTCCCAATGTTTTGGAATCAATACCGTATAAGGATTATCCCTTCCATTTTACTCTTTGTTTTGGAACCAATTTAGGTTTCTAGAATTTTATAACTATAAAAGAAGCTATTATTCTACATTCTTTGTCATAAACTGACGTCCCATAGCGAATTTGCTTGTTACTTCGGTAAATTTCTTTCTTGTACTATATTCTTGAAGTTATGTACGATCCGGCTGGTCGTTTCATGAGTTGCCACTCCGTTTCCCCACTTCTATTTCTTTATATGTTTTACAGCAGTATTTCATCGCATTGTATTGGTTAGTTTGGGTTCAGAGTGGTTTGTAGAGAAATGAGACACTTAGTCTCTTAAGTTGGCCTTTTAGTTGGAAAAGTCAACCGGAAGTTGACTTGTGAGTAAACGATCCTGGAATTTAATTTTTATGAGTCGGATAGCTTCATGAGGTGATTTGGAACTTAGGATCATGATCGAAATGTGTTTTGGAGGTCCGGTATAGATTTAGGCTTGAATTGGCAAAATTGAAATTTTGGCATTTTCCGGTTAGTAGCGGAGATTTTGATATAGGGGTCAGAATAGAATTTTGGAAATTGGAATAGGTCTGTTGTGTCATGTGAGATGTGTGTGCAAAATTTTAGGTCATTCGGACGAGGTTTGGTAGACTTTTTAATCAAAAGCGGAATTCAGAAGTTTTTGGGATCCTTAGGCTTGAATCCAAGGGTAAGTGTCCAGAGGGTTGGTACAAGTTTGAATAGTGTTACGTGACTTGTTGGCGTATTTGGTTGAGGTCCCGAGGGCCTCAAAATAGATTTGGATGGTTGATGGGGAGTTTGGAGTTTTGGAGCAACTACAGAATTTTCTGCTTCTGTTGTTTCCGCACCTGCGGATTGGGGACCGCAAGTGCGATGCCGCAGATGCATTTTAAGGGCCGCAGATGCGACCAAAGTGGAAAAGGACTAGAGCCGCAGATACTAAACTTTGTGCACACCTGCGATAGCGCAGGTGAGGGTGTTTGAGTGCAGGTGTGATATGGGGCGGATAAGTGATTTCCGCAGGTGCGCGCGCACCTGGGACCGCAGGTGCGCACCTGGGACTGCAGGTGCGAGTCCGCAAGTGCGATGATTTTGATCGCAGATGCGATATTTCTGGGGTAGAATATATAAATGATGGACTTCGCAATTTTCAGCTCTTCTCCACTATTTTTAAGTCGGTTTTGGAGCTTTTTGGGAGATTTTGAAGAGGGAATTCAAGGGAACTTCGTTGAGGTAAGATTGTTGAACCTAAAACTCATTTCTATGGTGTTATTTTACTGATTAGGCTTGAATATTATGGAAATTAGTGGTTAAAATTGAAGAATTAGGGCTTCAAATTGAAGATTTTTTATTAGAAATTTGAGGGGTCGTTTGTGGTCGGAATATGGTATATTTGATATGTACGAACTTATGAGAATGTAAGGATTCTGTTGATGTGACTTTTAATGAATTTCGAAACGTGGGCCCAAGGATCGGGTTTGGTCAATTTTAGGATTCAATTGGTTGTTTTCGAGTGGGTTTTGTTCCTTTAGCGTATATTGATGAGTATATTCTAGTTTTGGATAGATTTGGAGGATTCGGAGGCCGATACGAGAGGCAAAGGCATCGCGGCAAGAGTTTGGACAGGATTGAGGTAAGTAATGATTGTAAATGTTGTCTTGAGGGTATGTCTTGAGGGTATGAAACCCCGAATCTCACATCGTTGTGCTATTTTGAGGTGATGCACATGCTAGATGACGAGCGTGGGATCGTGCACCGTTGGGAATTGTAACTTGGTCCGTAACGTATGGCTATTAGGTCGCATATTTGATTGAACGCTGTTTAATATCATTGTGTTTTTTTACAAGTATTACTATGTTTGGGGCTAAATACCGTGTTTGGGCCTTGTGCCAATTGTTTGGACCCTTAGGGGCTTTTTACTATTGTTTCCTCACTGTTTTGGTAATATTTACACTCAGCCATGCTATACTTTCACTGATTTGATAACTCGGGTTTTAATTACTCCTTTTGTTGTTATAAATGATATTTTGAGCTAAATACCTATTTTACTGTTCGCCCGAGGGGCTTGAGTGAGTTCTAACTGAGTGAGGACGAGGGTCTGTGTTGTGAGGATGTTATGGGATCAGGGTGCGCACCGCAGTATGTTACACTGATTTGTGATATATGAGAGGCTAAGAGCCTGATTTGTTATACCACAAGATGCTTGTGATAGCGCTTGGTCTGTAGGAGCCCATCCGGAGTCTGTACACCCTCAGTGAGCGTGGGTACCCAGTGTGTGATATGATATTGCCCGAGGGGTTGTTCTTGTGTCATATTATTGCCCGAGGGGCTAATACGAGTGATTGTAAGGTAGCCTGAGGGGATGGTTCTGTTGATATGATGCCCGAGGGGCGGTTTATGGTACTTGTTTTGCCCAATGGGCTATTTACATTTCTATCACTTTACTCATTGTTTTCATCACTCGTTTGAACTATTGAAAGATGTTTTAAAAGATTTTTTACTAAACTGAGTTGACTTTTTATGAGTTCTATTACTTTACTATATTGTTCTAGACTTATACTATTTGTTGTAGTATCATGACGTGGTTTACGTACTTTTTTACTAATCAGCTGCCTTTACTCTACTACTTAGTGGGTTGGCATACTCACATTATTCCCTGCACTTTGTGTGCAGATCCAGGAGCCTCAGGTCGCGATAGTGAGTGCTGATTTTTGCTTTCCAGCGGACTCTCGCAGTTGACCAGGTAGCTGCTTGGCGTTCGCAACCCAATGCTTCTCCTTCCTTTCTTATTTAACCTTGTATTAGCATTACTTTTAGACTATATTGTCTTTTCTTATTTCTAGACGAGATGTAGTTGCTCATGACTGGTGACACCCCGATGTCGGGCTGTGTTATGTTTTTCGCATTGTCTATTTCGACTTATGTTATGGGATTTTAGCTAATTGTTGACTTTAAATGTCTTATAATAAATTTCTAGTTGGTTTGGGGTTTGTATCGGGTGGCCTAGTTTCACGATAGGCGCCATTACAATCGGGTCCGTTTTAGGATATGCCTCGTGAGTCTCTTGATTTATTTGTTCCTGTATCTACTCCGGTGGGTTAATACTGTTGTTGTAGATTGTGTATACCGGTCGTGTGTGGTGACTATTGGGGGGTCTGGATACCTAAGTGTATCTTTTGTTACTTTGTATGGTGGATTTCGATGTGATTTTGGGCATGCTAAGATAGTGACGTTGGCGAGGCCGGGTATGGCACGGGTTGAGTGGCGAGGTTCAACTGATTTTGTCCCCAGTAGGGTAATTTCATTTCTGAAGGCCCAATGGATGGTTGGGAAAGGTTGTCTTTCATACTTAGCCTTCGTGAGGCATTTTAGTGCAGAGGCTCCTATTATTAATTCTGTTCCGGTTGTGAGGGATTTTTCCGATGTGTTTCCTGCAAACCTATCGGGCATGCCCCCAGATAGGGATATTGATTTTGGTATTAACCTGGTGTCGGGCACTCAACCCATCTGTATTCCACCGTACCGTATGGAACCAGTGGAGTTGAAGGAGCAGCTTCAGGAACTCCTTGATGGTTCATTCGGACTAGTGTTTTGCCGTGGGGTGCGCCTGTTTTGTTCGTGAAGAAGAAGGATGGCACTATGTGGATGTGCATTGATTACAGGCAGTTGAACAAGGTTACAATTAAGAACAAGTATCCCCTGTCTCGCATTGATGATTTATTCGACCAGCTACAAGGAACGAGGGTATTCTCCAAGATTGATCTCCGTTTAGGGTATCACCAGTTGAAGAACATGGACTCAAATATTCTTCAGATAGTTTTCAGGACCCGATATTGTCATTATGAATTCCTTATGATGTCTTTTGTGCTGACCAATGCCCCAGCAACGTTCATGCATTTGATGAAGAGCATGTTCCGACCTTATCTTGACTCGTTCGTTATTATTTTCATTGATGATATTCTGTTATACTCGCGTATTCAGGAGGAGCATGCGGAGCATTTGAGAGTTGTGTTGCAGAGATTGAGGGAGTAAAAGTGTAACGACCCGGACGGTCGTTTTTGGAATTTATGCCCCGATCCCCCATTAACTGCTTCCCCTAAGTTCATTTCTGCTATTTTGGTTTGCCGGGATGTTCGGTGTTAGGATTCGGAGTGTTTTGGGACATTTAGTCCATAAATGAGAGCTTAAGAGTTGAAAATGGTCCGTAATTGGAACAGCATGAAGACGACCTCGGAATGGAAATTTGATGGTTCTGTTAGCTCCGCTAAGCAATTTCGGTGTTGGGAGCATGTTCGGAATATATTTTGGAAGTCAGTAGCTTATTTAGGCTTGAAATGCCGAAGTTTGTACTTTTGAAGTTTCCGGTTTGATAGTGAGTTTTTGATCCGAAGGTCGAAATGGAATTCCGAAAGCTGCAGTAGCTCCATCATGTCATTTGGGATGTGTGTGCAAAATTTCAGGTCATTCGGACGTGTTTTGCTTAGGTTTTTTATCGAAAGCGTATTTGGAAGAAAAATTGAAAAAATTAAAGTCCTTAGGCTTGAATCATTGATTAAATCGGGTTTCTGGTGTTGTTTTAGGAGTTTTAAGGATTGGTACAAGTTCGAATAAGGTATTAGGTAGTATTGGTGCTTATGGTTGAGGTCCCGGGGGGCCTCGGGATGATTTCGGGTGGTTTATGGAAAGTTTTGAAGTTGAATGGCCTGCTGAAGTTATGGTACCTATCATAACCGCACCAGCAGTTTGGGTTCCGCAGGTGCGGAGCTGCAGAAGCAGCCGGCCCATCGCAGATGCGAAATTTGGACTCCTCAGCTTTTCCGCAGGTGCGGAAGGTTTGACCGCGGATGCGGTTTGCACCTGCGAGATTTGTATCGCAGAAGCAGAATTTGATCTATTAAGTGAAAACCGCAAAAGTGGCTCGTGGTCCGCAGAAGCGGGACCGCAGGTGCGATCTCTTGTTCGCAGAAGCGGAAATGCCTGAACAGAAATAGTAAATTCGAGGGTTAAGTTTCAAAAGTTGGGAAATCAAATTTGAGCTCGGGAGAGGGCATTTTGAGAGGGTTTTGAAGAGGAGATTATTGGGTAACGTTTCATTGATCCCTTCTAGTTATATTCATCATTTTTTAGTTAAATCCATCATTTAAAATTCGAATTAAGGATTAAAAAATTGGATAATTTGGGTAAAACTTCATTAGCTAAACTATTGAGTTTTGAGTGGGCATTCGACCTTCAATTTGAGAGATTTTTATATGGTTAGACTCTTGAGAGTACGAGGGTTCTGAAAATATAAAAATTACTCGATTCCGAGACATTGGCCTGAGGGGCATTTTGGTCATTTTACCTATTTTCACGCCCTAGCTTTAAATTTCATAGTGGAATCAGTTGTTTGCGATGTTATTTATAATGTGTAATTGAACTGAATAGATTTGGGCCATTTGGAGTCGAATACTCGTGGCAAAGGCGTGATTTCTAGTTGATTTTGGAGCCGATTCGAGGTAAGTGGCTTGTCTAACCTTGTGTGGGGTACCTTTCCCCTTAGGACATGATCTTTGAATATTTGAATGCCTCGTAAGTGAGGTGACGAGCGCGTACTTGAGCTAATTGTTGTAAACCCGTTTCTACTTGAAGTATTTAAATTGAGATTTCCTGTTTACTTGTTCATTTTAGACTGTAAGTTTAAACCTGTGCTAGCTTAGAGAAGCATGTTTAGCTGACTTACTTGCTTAAT